>CAUYRT010024824.1:0-73742 GCA_963574885.1 Lepilemur ruficaudatus
TGGGCTGCTGGCCTGGTGGGCCTGAGGGACCAAATCTTTGGTGATAATAGTCTTGCTCTCTCTCTCTCTTTTTTTTTTTTTTTTTTGAGACAGAGTCTCACTCTGTTGCCCCAGATAGAGTGCCGTGGCATCAGCCTAGCTCACGGCAACCTCAAACTCCTGGGCTCAAGCGATCCTCCCGCCTTAGCCTCCCGAGTAGCTGGGACCACCGATGTGCACCACGACACCCAGCTAATTTTTCTATTTTTAGTAGAGACAGAGTCTCGCTCTTACTCAGGCTGGTCTCGAACTCCTGAGCTTAAGTAATCTTCCCGCCTCAGCATCCCAGAGTGCCAGGATTACAGGCGTGAGCCACCACACCCGGCCAATAGGCCCTTTCTAATGGAGCTGTATGTAGGTAGAAAGAAGCGTTGTGGTGGTTCTGCAGTCTCCTCTCCTCCCTGTCTTTTTATTGCCTGAGTTTGGGAGTTCACTGCATCTCAGCCCTTGCTGGGCCCTCTCACAGCCATTCTTGCTAGTATAAGAGCTGATGTAGATTAGGGAGTCTAAATCAGCACCTTCTGTTGCTATGATTCTTGGCCAGACCCTCTTTCCTGAAGCCCCAGACTAAAGGGCCTCACTGTGCTTAGTTACTCTGCAGACCAATTGACTCATTCTTGGGGGAGAAATTCATTGACAGGCAGTGCATGGAGCCCCAGCAGGTCACCCTTTGAAGTTATTTTTATTTGGCTGATTTATATTTTTAATGAGATGTAGTTGAATGCTAGGGGTGGAGAGAAGGGGTAAGAAATCCAGATACCAAACTTCCAAAAAATGTCTCTTTTGAAGACCCTTATGGGTAGATCCCTCCATCCTCCAAGCATCCAATCAGCAAGTCTTTATTGAGCAATTACTGTGTGCTAGGCTCTGTGCTAGAGCTTTAAGAGAAGATAGTTTCAGGCTTCAAAGAAGTTTATAGTCCACTGGGGACGTGTGGAGGGAGGGTCTAAGGGAGTGCAGGATTCACACCCGTGAAACAGTTCAAGACATACTTGTCACACAGGACAGGACAGGCAGGCAGTGGGAATCAGCAGAAAGAGCCCTATGAAACGAGGTGATGGAGACTTTATGAAGGAAGTGAGACTCTGGCTTGACCTTGAAAAAAAGAGAATCAGCCAACAAGAATGTATTGAGTATTTGACATAAAAACCATGTGGTTAGGGCTTAACTAAAGTCATAAGGCAGAAGTCTTATAGCTAGTTAAATGTACCAGACATGTATATATGAAAAAGAAACATGCAAAATAGGCAAACAAGACTATGTGTATATGTGTGTATCTACATTGTACACTCTGTATTCATTCATTTACCCATTTTTTCCAACCACACATTCATGTCATTGTTGAATGTCTCCTATGACAGGCCACTTTGTGCTGTGGCTAATAAGGCAGCAATTGGGCAAAATAAGTAATAAGCAGAAAAGGGAATCAGGCGCATGTGTGGACAGGCAGACGTGAGTAAAGGGGCCCTTGAGTTGTGTTTTGAAATGCGTGGGCTTGGATTGGCTGGAGGAGGGGAGATGTAATTTGTTACTGGGTTGGACAGACTAAGGGACTCGATGTGGAGAAAATGGAGAAAGTAATTAAGACACAAAACTAAGGCTTAAAGGGAGACACCAGCCCCAGCACTCCAGGTCCCACCCAGATGTGCTGTTGTTCCCATGTCTGTCCCATTTCCCAGTTAGACCCCTCTGCAAGTCAGCACTGAACAACAGAAATATAATGTGAGTCACATGTGTATCTTAACATTTGCCTGTAGCCACATTAACAAACGTAAAAAGAAACAGGCAAAGTTAATTTTAATAATATATTTTAACACAGTATATCTAAAACATTATCATTTCAACATGCGTTCAATTTTAACCAGCTATTTTACATTCTTTTTTTTTTTTTTCTGTACTAAGTCTTTGAAATCCAGTGTGTAGTTTACGCTTACAGCTCGTCTCAATTCACACTACTCACTTTCCAAGTCTTAATAGCCACCTGTGGCTTAGTGGACAGTGGAAGTCTATGTGTGCCCCTTGCAACACACTGCACACTCTACACACACACACACACACACACACACCCTACACCTACACTTCCTGTGCCTCGGTGCTCACAATATAGATGTTAAATGGGTTGGTGTCTATACACCGGCCTTAAAGTCAAAATATCAGGGGGGAATGAAAGAGCTGTATGTAGGCAGGTGAGGGGCATGAAGCTCGGAGACAATGCCAGGAACTAGTCCTGTTTTCTAAAGACCTCCAGAGAGAGTATGAATTGAGGTGGTGATAGTGATATTTGAAATAATTTTCTAGCATATCCTTTCCCTTTTATTACCACCTCTGCACTGGGTCTACCCATCAGTGAATCCACGAGTCTACTGAGCACCAGCTGCGTACCCACCAGTAGTGTTCTAGGTATTGTGAGAAGTAAAAAAAAAGCACCTTGGGAGAGAAAAACCCTCAGACAGTAGCTGCAGGGCAAGGCCATACACACAAAGTGCCCCGAAAGTGGTACTTGGCAGTAACTGAGTTTCCATTGAGACGAGGGAGGATAGGAAAAGCCATGGAACTTCGCAGTTCCCAGCTGGAGAACTGTATGGAAGGGAAAGAGCAGAGGTGGAGGAGCCAGAAACCCTCGGTGATGCCGGGGCACTGCCTCTTCTTAGTGCTTTGTGACACCAGTCAAGGCATGAACCTCCCCTAGTTTCACTTTCCTGATCTGGAGAAATAGTGACATTTGCCCTGCTTATCTTCTATGTGCTTGTGAGGGTCCAGTGAGATTGGGCATGGGGATGAAGTATCACAGGGAGGTCAGGGGTAATCCATAGTAATAGTTATTACTGTTGATGCTGAAAGGCTTGGCTCAGGGAGACCTTGCAGAGCACCAGAAAGGAGTAGCCAACCCAGCGTCACATGTCTGTCAAGACTGACATTTGTTAGATCTCTGCTCTCTCTGCCTGGAAGTCCTGTCCCTCCTTTATCTGCCTACAGTGTCCTTCTCATCCTCTGATCTAAGACCTTGGTCAGACCCCACTTCCCCAGGAAGCCCACCTGGATCCAGGGCTCCTTATTCTGGGCCTCCATAGTGTGGTACCCTTGACCTTCTGCCTCATAGTCTAGCTCACTGCTTGTGGGAATCTCCTCTATTGGACCAGGAATGACTAGGAGGCGAGACTTTTATTCATCTCTGAATCCCAGGGCACCCAGCAAGTAACCATTTCTGGATTTGAGCTGACTTGTGTCTTCTGTCTCTGGAGTTTCCGTAGGAGAAGAGGTTCTAGGCTCTCATGCCCTAAATGGGCTCAGCCCTTCCTATGTCTTTTGCTCTTTGCTGAGTGAGGATTTGGAGGCTGTTTCTGATTTGGAAATTGCAGCCGGAGCATTTTTGTTGCCGTTTTCCAAAGTCAACATTCCCAAGCAGAACCGGGTGGAGAGGAATCAGTGCCCCCAGCCCTTGGAAGAAAGGATCAGTGTGGTTCCATTATTTAATTAGGCTGAAAAATGCTCACGGGGGTGTCCTGAGCAAGAGGTGGTAGGGGCCCCAGAGAAGGGGAATGCTACATGTTATTGGACCCTCCTCTGGATCTGGACAGGAAGCCTGGAGTAGGAGGGAGAGCATGGGTAAAAGGTCAAGGCTTTGGCCTCAATGCAGCAACTAATTGTGTGTGTTTAGTCACTGCGGGCCTCAGTTTTCTCGTTTGTCAAACATGGAGGTGGTTGTTATTTCTCAGAATTTCCTGAGACCCAATTTAGGCAATCTTTATAAAAAATCTTTGAAAAGCTCTAAAAACCCCATTTTGGGCTAATGGAAAATACGCTAGTCATTCAGGGGCTGTGTGATTTTGGTCAAGTCCCAACCCTCTCTGGACCTGTGATTCTTCACTTGAAAACAATGAGATGTTGGATTATCCTGAAGGTTGGTTAGAGTTCAAAATGTTTTATGTTTGCTCTTCTGGTCCGTGGAGGCCCAAAGAAGCAAACACACAGTTTTCATTTCAAGGCACACTGAGTGGCCAGCATTTGTGTACCAATAAATTACTACCATTGCCAGCCGATTACTGAATGTTCATAGTGTTGAGAACCCCTCTTGACCTTGTGCTTCTTGACACTTGTTTGGTCCTTGTATTATCACTGACTTCATGTATGCACATGTCTGTGGTCCATCTAGACCAGCACCCACCAATGGAAATATTATACGAGCCACATAGCAATTTTAACTTTTCTAGTAGCCACATTAAAAGAAGTAAAAAGAAACAGGAGAAATTTTAGTAGTATATTTTATTTAACCCAATATATCAAAATATTATTTCAATATATGTTCAATATAAAACATATTAAGATATTTTTACATTTTTTACATTAAAATACACACACTCCGTCCTGTGTATTTTATACTTACAGCGTGTGTCAATTTGCATCCGCCATATTCAGACTCTCGGTAGCCACATGTGGCTAGTGGCTACCATGTTGGACAGTGCAGGTCTAGACTATAAGCTGCTTAAAGGTGGTGATCGCATTTTGTGATATTTAATACTTGGAAATAGCATTAGTGTTTACAAGCTCTTTCTGCTATGTCATGTCATTCAGTCCTTACTGTTGTCTGGTGAGGTGGATGCAGTTATGAACACCATTTTATAGGTAAGGGAACTGAGGCTTTGGGGCTATCAAATGCTTGCTCAAGGGCAAAGCATAAACAGTAACAGAGTAGGGATTTGAATCTAGATATTCTTGTCCCAAGTATAGAGGGAGTTCTAACAGGGCAGCTGCCTTCATTTATTTGTCCATTTACTGGTGATTCACTCCTTACTTAATCTAGGTAGAATCTCTGTGCCCGGGGCTGATACTAATGACACATTACCCTCCTCCATTTTAAGAGGAGACAAATGGAGAGGGTTACTTAGTATGTTTCTGTTTCTTTTCTTTTTTCTTGTTTGTTTTTAGGTTTGAGAGAAAGATGAGGATGGAGATGAGGTTGGAGGATGACTATAGTGTTATTGTCAGTGTCCTTATCTGTTTATCTGCAAGCCTGCTCCAGCATGTCCATGAACCAGGGCCGGGAAACATTCTTGCATTGCAGACTGTACTTCCCCTGCCATTTATCTCCTGAGTCTGTGAGTCCCCTGCCCTGCTCCTCCTTCCTCCTCGGTCTGTATCCCTCACCGAGCTTAGAGATGGTTATCATATGCACTCTCTGTTAGACCAGACTTTGGCCAAGCTAAACAGTGCTTTCTCTCGTGGCGATTTTGGCTCATTGTTTTTAGGAAGGGGCACCCTCAGTTACTTTCCTGATACGGACCCTAGTTCTGGAAGCCTGAGGTCTTCCTGCTACAAGGCAAAGTTCATCTGTGCTGCTCCAAGGGGAGCCTGATATCCTAGAAAAGCTGTGGCTATACTCTGCTCCCCAGAGGTGATGGTTCTAGAAAACTGGTGAGGAGGCTGCAGACTTGGAGGCAGGTAATGGAGATGATGGAGACAGAGTGTACCATCTAGTGTTGGTAGTCGCTCAGCAGTGCTGGCTACAAGGCAGCACTGGGGCTGAGGAGAGGGCAAGCCTCAGGGTTTCAGGCTCCTGAGCCAAAGTAGGCAATACTACAGTCAGGGCCATGGGCAGGGGGCCAGTCAGGAGCTAAAGTATGAGAAGGGACCCCCTCTACAGGTAGGTACCAGGACCCCGCCTGTGTTCTGTGCCACCCCCGCTGGTGCACTGGTACCTAAGAAATCACAGAATCCTTGAGATGCAAGAATCTTAGATGTCAGCTACTCTTGGTACTGACATTACTGACAATAGTGCGTTCAATCAGTGCTGCCTTGTGGAGTCCTAGTGTTCTTGTGGGTGTCTCAGGGGTAGGGGGTGTCTCATGCAACATTTGGGACATAATTACTATTACTAAAATGTTATTCCTTGTTTATCTGAAATTTACATTTAACTGGGTATCCTGTATTTTTATTTACAAAACTTGATGACTCTATTCAGGGGCTCTGCCGGGAAAGGAATGACGGGCTCTGGAGGCAGGGATTTCCACCACCCACCCACGCACCATTTGAATAAGACCAGCTCTGCTTTCACCTGTCAGTGATAGTTAGAATAAAACCAACCAATAAACAAATCCCTCCCCTTTCATTGTCTATGACCAAGGAAGAATCCTAGGTGTTATAGGGAAGAGATTCGGGCATGGTGTGATTCATGACCAGAGTTATTAATTCTCCCCAGATAGATCAAAGCCATGTTAAGGGAGAAACACAAATCTCTCCTGATGACCAGCCAAGGTATTTTGTTGTAGTTGTTGTTTTAAGGAATTGGTCCTCATGATGACTTATGGTTGAGAAAAAGACAGCTGCACTCAGAAAAGGACACTTCCTCTGTCCATCCCTGTCCCCAAGTTGTCCAAAGACCTTGAGACCAGAGTGCACCCTCTCTTGCTTTGTGTAGCAGCAGACACCTGGCTGGGAAGAGGTGCCAGACATTCACAGGAGATTGCTGGAATCTATCAAGTGTGCAAGGTGTGGGAGGGACCTTAGGAGTTAGGAATTGATACTTCAGTGGGAGGGGCAGGGCCACCAGGGGAAAGGATGGAGATGGTTAGGGTCCCCACTCCCCCCAGGGGAGAAAGTGGTGAAGGGAAGTGAGGGGAGGCAGGGAGAATTAGGGAATGGGGAGGCATTCTTATCACTCCCTTTCTGGAGGCCTAGGCAGGAGGTGTGGTCCCTTGTGCAATGCAGAGAAGCAAAGTACGAAAAATGGGGCTCAAAATTGTATGTATTGCCCACCCTCACCCTCGTTGCATTGCCTAATTTTTAAAACTTTAGAACAATCACCTGATTGCATCAGTAAATAACAGCTTTAAACCTTCAGAAGAGTCAGTGGGGAACATTCAAGGTAAGACAGGAGTGTCCAGCCCAGGTTAGCAATAGCTCACTTTTCCATGGTCACCAATGGGCGCGGGAGACCCCTTCTCTAGTCTAGCACATCATGTGGAGTGTCTGATTGTAGAAAGGAGACCTCCCAACTTTCATTCTGAGACACGCCTCTAAGGGACTGAAAAGGAAAGGGCCTAGCCTGTGGGCCTTAAATATTGGGATTCCAAGTGAGATTTCAATCTGAAGAAAAGGTCCCACAGCTAAAACAGTTTGAAAAAACCATCATGCCCCAGAATATCCCCCGTAAGTGATCTTCCACCTTTGGTAAAGCACCCAGCTAAAAATAAGAGTGTGTGTCAAATTACTTATAAAATGGGAATTTCCAAGTTAGAGCAGACCCTGGAATCATAGGATACTAAGTCCTCAGGTGGAACATGATCAAGCTCTGGCTATTTTACTAGTTAGTTGTTGGAGAACATTTTGATGCCGTACTCACTGATCTGTTTATATAAACAGGGCCTTGATTAACTAGTTGTGTGAGCATATCACGGTTCCTGGGTCATGCATGGTGATAACTTAATAGGTGACCATTCTTAAATTTTCATTCTTGGCAGTGGATATACAGGTTGCTGCAGTCTTGGAAAGCCTTTCTTTTCTGCAGAGCAGCAGTCAGGGAGCTGCTCTGTGGACACGCAAATCTGAAGAGTTCTCTTTTAATTGTGGTAAAATATACATAACATAAATTTTAGCATCTTAGCCATTTTTTTGTGCACAGTCCAGTAGTGTTAAGTCCATTCAGGTTGTTGTGCATCCGATCACCAGAACTCTTTTCATCGTGCAAAACTGAAACTCCGTACCCATCAAACAGCCACTTCCCACTGCACCTTCCTCCCAGCGCCTGGGGGCCACCGTTCTACTTCCTGTCTCTGTGAATTTTACTACTCTAGGTACCTCATGTAAGTGGAATCATACAATATTCGTCCTTTTGTGACTGGCTTATTTCACTTAGCGTGAGGTCCTCAAGGTTCATTCATGTTGTAATATGTGTCAGGACTTCCTTCCTTTTTAAAGCTGAATAATACTTCATTGTATGTGTATGTATGTATTGGTGTTAGTCCGTTCAGGCTGCTATAACAAAATACTGTAAACTAGGTGGCTTATAAACAACAGAAATACATTTCTCACAGTTCTGCAAGAAGTGCATTTCTCACAGAAGTGCAAGATCAAGGTGCCAGCCCATTTGGTGTCCGGTGAGGACCAATTTTCTGTTTCATAGATGGTGACTTCTCACTGTTTCCTCACATGGTGAGGAAACTCCCTTGGGCCCAAGGAAGCTCCCTTGGGCCTTTTTATGTAAGGGCGCTAATCTCATGCATTAGATCTCTACCTTCATGACCTTATCACCTTCTAATACTATCACAGAAGGGGGTTGGGGTTAGGATTGCAGCATATGAATTTGGGGGAGACATAAACATTCAGACCACAGCAATACCACATTCACATTTTGCTTATCCATTCATCCGTCAGTGGGTACTTCGGTTGCTTCCATGTTTTAGCTATTGTGAATAACACTCCTGTGAACATGGGTGTACAAGTACTCTCTGAGATCCTACTTTCAATTCTTTTACATATATACCCCAAAGTGGAATTGCTGGATCATATGGTAATTCCATTTTTAGTTATTTTGTGGAACCTCCATACTGTTTTCCATAGCAGCTGCACCATTTAACATTCCCACCAACAGTGCACAAGAGCTCCAATTTCTCCGCATCTTCATCAACACTTGTCATTTTTGTTTTTGTTTTTTGATAGCCACCATGCTAATGGATGTGAAGTGGTATCTCATTGTGGGTTTGTTTTGCATTTTTCTAATGATTAGTGAATTTAAGCATCTTTTCATGTGCTTCATGACCACTTATGTATCTTCTTTGGGGCAGTGTCTATTCAAGTCTTTGTCCATTTTTTAATGGGGTTGTTTATTTTCCTGTTGTTGAGTTATAAGGGTTCTTTATATGTTCTGGCTATTAACCACTTACGAGACATATGATTTGCAAATATATGCCTCCCATTCTGTGGGTTACCTTTTCCTCTGTTGCTTGTGTCTTTTGATGCACAGAACTTTTTAATTTCAATGTGTTCTAACGGATTGTGCTTTTTTACATGACCATGAATTGGTGAGGAATGTTGGCAGGAGGCAGGCCTTGGTGGTGAGAGTAAGTGTCTAGGGGCAGGAAACATGAGGCCCAGGATTAAGGCACCAAACCAGGGCCTTTTAGGTGCTGGAAGCACCTGCACTTTGGGAGATCTTTGATGTTTGGAGCATGTGATAGGGAGCTGCTTCCTGCTGAGCATGCAGCCTCCTGGGGAGCAGAGGAGCCTGGTCATGATTCATTTTCCTTGGGGTCCAGGCCTATAGACTGGGTACTGGCCATAGGACGTGCAGCCAAGGTTGAAGGGGCAGCACCTGTCATTCTACCAATTGCAGTAGCTGCTTCTTGGAGGACACTAAAGGACTGTATTCCTTAGGGCAACCCATTTCCCTACTCTGGTGGGTCAGGGAGGGAAAAAGTACAGAGTTCAATTCTGTGTTTCTGGATTGACTGTCCCCGGAGTTGGATCTACCCCCTTAGCCTGGGCTCAATGGTAGGTCCCTCTGTGGAGGTCCTAGCAGGGGTCAGAGACTCCTCCTCTATAGTTGGGAGAAACCCTGAAAAGGGCAGGAGCTGGTGCCCAGGCTGGGACTGGAAGTTTAGGCTTCCAGGGGCAAGTGTGTGACCTCGTCATTGTAAGCTGCCAGCAGCAAGAGGGAATCTGACCAAAGATGCCTAGAGACTGAGTCCCCTCGCCCAGCCGGTGAGCACTTTGAAAAGCACAAGTGACTGCTCTTCTACTGAGTGATGTGCTTCCAGGCAGAACTCTCCAACCCAGCTGTGGGCATCAGGCCCTTGCCTCTCACCAAGAAGAGAGCAGAGGAGAATGGCCTGGCTGGGTGTGCCCAGCAAGGTGTTGGGAGAGGGAGGAACAGAGGCTCCCCTTCTCTGTCAGCAGGGCCAGTTAGAGACAGAGGTACCCTGGGCCTGCTGATAAAATTTACAGCATTTCCAATAGATTCTCTTTAACTATGTGTGTGTCCCTTCCATCTGGAGGACAGGTGGAGTGCTATGCGGGAAGAAGCACAGAAGGAGAACCTTCCATGGTAGCTTCAGGCTTTCCACTGGTCTTGAGCAATTAATTCTGCTCTGACTCTAGCTTATATTCTCTTCTCAGTGAGACCCAAGCCCTGGAGTTAATTAGGCCCTTAAGTGCAGTTTAGAGACCAGCTATTGCTACTTGAGAATGACCACTGCCCCACTCCCTCCTGCTATCGAAGTATTTGTTCTAACCACAGAGCCCGGAGGGGAGTTCTGGGAAGTGTAGTTTTTTTCCGTCTTGATACATTATTGCTCAGTCTATCAATTGTTATAGATTGGGGCACTAAGTTGCCTGGCTGGACACCCCAAAATATGATGCTGCCTATGAGGAAAGGTGTCTGACCCTCAAGAACTGGAGGATGAACCCTAAGGAAGACCTCTTGAGTGGGAGACGTCCAGCTGTTAGAGGTTAAGCCGCAGGAGCTAGGCTGGAGAAGATCCAACAGGTCAGAGGCGTTCTCCCATGGTGGTGCTGGGGCCTCACCTGCTACAGTGGGGAGGAGGTTGCTTTGTGATGGACCTTGAGGGCTGGGGTTTTGGATCAGCGAAGCAAGGGGAGGTAGTTGTTTCTTTGTGGACTGGAATTAGGTTTGGGGGTTGGAGGGAAGAGAAGGGAGAGGGAAAAGGAGCTGACAAGGCACAGATTTTAGGAAGGCTTGACTGTCATGCTGACTTTGAACTTGAGGTTTTAAACAGTTGCTTACTACTGATGGCTCTGTGCTGATTCACCTTGTGGCTCAAAAAGCAACTTTTAGTACTTCCCCATCCTGCAGCCTTTCTCATGCAAAGCCCCTCAGCAACCTGCAAAGCCTGTCTTCTGTCTGGGGCTGGAAAGGAGGCTCTGGCATTGCCCATGGCCCCTGGGAATCCAGATGTTCACACTGCTGGGAAGGAGCTCATTTTTAAAAATCCAATAGTTTGTAATGAGATGCAATTTTCTCCTGAAAGCAATTAGTATCTGCTAATTTCTTTGCACACAATTGCTTTTAAGAATAAATTCCAGGTTCCATATGGTATCCCATAAATTATATCAAAAGATTTCTTTCTTATGCATTTTATTTTCAAACAGTTTCAGACATTAGCCTTTAAGTAGTGAAGGATACTGAAATACAAACTCTCTCCTCACTGTAGATGTGTAAGTTTATGTCTGAAATTCCAGATGTGATTAGAATCCAATTTAATATAGTTGATGGATTAGTCAGTGCTGCTACCAGCGGGCTCTCTGCTGATGTTTTCAGGTGAGAGAGAGGAGCTTCTAGATAATCCATGGCTTTCTAAGTGGAGGGTGAGAAGTAGTTAGAAGGAAACAAACTGGGGACAGCTGAAGGAAGCCCATCATGTAGGTCTGGCCTAGCTAGGTGGTGAGGAGAGCAGACTAGGAAGGAGAGGAGAAATAATGCCAGAGCATGGAGCACTTTGATGGTAGGGGAGGAGGGAGGAGCGCTGGGGCTCATTCCAAAATGGGGATGCCATGGCCCAAAAAAGAGTCCCTAAAATGCTAAAATATAAGAGAGCTTATTTCAAAATTCTGCTTAAAGTCAATCCTGCGCTGAGGACCCAGAACTCATATCCTGTCCTTTGCCTGTGTCATGGGGTACATAGGTGAGCCCAGGAGGACTTTGCCTGGGGACATTCGTTCTCGTGAACTGACTGCTGGGGCACAGATGGCTCACCACTAGGGCTCCCTGAGCCGAGTATGTCCATACTCAGGCCCTTCTTGAAACATAATGTCAACATAAGAAGGTAATTTCCTCAGGGGATAAATTCGAACATCCAGAATGATTCTCCTTAGCATGTACATCTGTTGAACAAGGAGATCCCCAGATGCACTCAGAGGTTTGTCTTCAAACCACCTGGCACCTGACCTGCAGTGAAGGTCTCTTAGCCAGAGGAACAGAGGACTTAGCAGCAGCTGCCTGGCTCACTGGAGCTTCTTCAGTGGGAAGGATGGAGCAATTCTTAAATGAGAGGCAATGGAAAAATAAATTAGATTCCAATTATGAAAATTCCACCTTGGGAAAAGCTTTCAGGTCTGTGCTGTGCCTTTTGTAAGAAGTGAAGTCTACACAAGCAAAAGTTCTCTAGAGGACTGGAGATTTTTCAACTTTTCTCAAAATGGTGACAATGGCTGTGGGGAAGTTAGCATTTCTCCTGGCAACTTTCTTCCAGTCATCCCACTCTACATGCTAGCGTCTGGTAGGGGGAACCAGACAATTCAGTGCACTGAATATAAGCATGCAGTTCAAATCCTTGCTCTGTAACTTTCAGATTGAGGATTCTTAGATGATTTAAGCTGTCTAAACTCAGTCTCCTCATCTATAACAAGGGATATATATCAGGTAGCTTTTACTGGATGACAAATATCTGAAAACATGGTGGCGTAAGACAACAAGCACTGAATATGTCTTGGCTGGGCAGTTCCTCTGGTTCGGGTGGCCTCACTGGGGCTGGATGGTCAAGGACGGCCTCGCTCCTGTGCCTATGGGACAGGATGGCTGGGGCAGCGAGGGCCTTGCTCTGTGTGGTCTCTCATCCTCCAGGAAGCCACCTTGTGCTTGTTCACATAGTAGCAAAAGGGTTAAAAGCAACAAGAGAGGGGAACCCTGATGTGAAAGTGCTTTTCAAGCCTCTGCTTACATGATGTTTGCTAATGCCCCATTGACCAAAGCGAGATGTCCAATACCAGATTAAAAGGCTGGAGAAACAGATTTCACTTCTTGATGGGATGAGGTTTAAATGATATGGCTATTTTTTGCAGTTTACCACAAAGTATATAATAAAACCTGCCCCGGTGGGTTATCGTGAGCCTCATATGACATAACACATTGAAATAAAGCTCTTAGCTTGGCCTTGGCACATAGTAGGTCTTCCATGAATGTGAATTTCCTCTTCTCCTCTTTCTCCTTGAGTAAGAACACATCTTTATGAAAGACACGATAGGCCTGTTGACCCTAATTTCATTCTCTTTCAGAGCATATGGAAATTGAAGCCATGTGGGACTTAACAAGAGATCAAATAGTGCCTTAAACATCCCAGGGCAGCAGCCCTGTCCCCAGAGCCTGGGGCGGCCTCTGTGATTCGGGCCTGTCTTTCCTGGTGCTCTGGGGCCCTCCCCTCCCAGTCTGCTGCAGGTCAGTCTTTCTCTCGTTACAAATTGCTCATAAGCACACACATCCCCAGATGCCTGCATAAAAGCTGGTATTAAAGCTGTGTAATGGTGATGTGAGCCTTGTTATGATTAGGACAGCCATGAGCTGTTCCCCAGAGCTTGGGCCATGAGTGGGAAAAGCTCCGGGAAGTCAAGGCTGCATACACTTCCAAATGCAACCTGATGGCCCCTCCCGGGGAGGCTGGAGAGAGGAAGGTACCGGGCTGTGCAATCTCATGGTGAATCAGTTATCAGGAAATAAGAATAAGGGGGTAAGGGTGGGACAGAGTCCTCTGAGGAGAGAAACTCTGGGACAGGGGGGTGCATTTGAGATTATCCAAGGACCCCGCTGATGAGTTTCCTGAGACAGGCACCACAGGACTTGGCACCTGTCAGAGGACAGTACTCTGCATTGGATGGCACATCACAGGGACCAGGCTTCCTGTTCTTGCCAGGTCCTGTTAACAGCCCAGTGAGTGTGGCAGGAGCCCTAGCCCCATTTTATAAGAGTGGGCACTGAGGTTTCAGAACCAGGAGCCTTCACTCTTTTCCCCGGGTATTCTTTCCTCTGGGCTTGGTGGCCCCCTGCTCCTTGGTCTTGAAGCAGCTTTCTCACTGATGGTGATGGTGCTGATGAAATATTTGCTGATGACCTCTGGAATATGTACTCCTTAACAAGCATGAGGGTGTATTGTGTGATTATATATCAGATGATAAATCACTCTTGGCCTCTTGCCATCAGGGCATCCAGAGTTCTTACAATAGCTGATGCAAATCCCACGATGAACACTGACTGGGCTTAATGGAAACAAGAAACCACAAAACCCTAGCTTGGAGAGTAAAAGAGGTTGCAAGCTAGGAAATGGGTAACTGCTTCTTAGAGAACTAGTCAGAACCAGAATGGGAGAAAAGGCACAAGATTGGCATTTATTAAACATTTTCTATATGGCGGCAACTGTGCTAAAGGTGTACAGGGATTACTTCCTGTCATTATCACCAGCAGCACGTTAGACATCATCTCTCATGTGTAGCACTCACTCCTATCCATGTCTTACCCTTTCCCACACCCTGCTGGAGGCAGGACCATATATACGACTAGTTTTGACTCATGAGCAGTGAATGGAAGTGACGTGCCTTGCTTCTAGGCTAAAGCATGTATTAGTCTTTGGGCCCTCCAGAGTCCTATCCCAGTTGTGGAAGCCTTTGGTAGACAGGGGTGACACGTGGTTGAAACAGCTCGGATTGCTGAGCTTCCGTGTGGAGGACAGTTGCCTTGGGAGGTCTCTAGGCCTGCAGCCCACTTTACTTGAATAAGAAATAAACCTTTGTCGTTTTAACCCACTGGAATATTGGGATTGTTTGTTAGTGCAGCACGACCTAGCACATTCTGCCTAGTGAACATCTCATTTTACTGATGAGGAATCTAGGCCTCTGAGTAGTTCAAGAACTTGCCAAGAGCACACAGACCATAAGTAGAAACATGAGGGTTTGGACCCAGATACTCTCCAGAGCCCAAGCTCCTAACCATGATGTGATTAGACAAAAGTCATGGCCAATGGGAAGTCATTAAAGAACTTTTCTAACTGGAGGTGACCTGATGACGATGGCGTCTGTGGGATCCTGCACTGGCTTATGCGTGAGGGGTGGGCTGGGCCAGGGAGACAGAGCAGTGTCCATACCAGGCAGCCCACCCGAGGGGCTATGCTTCTCCCAGTGCTGCCACACAGAGGGGCAGCTTTGCAGCCCACCCTGACTCGTGTTGTTGCCACTGATGTTTGCATGTCTCTGAGGAGAGAACAGCAAGAGCCACTTCACCTTGGGGGCAGGAGGGCAGGATGGAAAGGGGTAGCTTGTGTGGAGGTGGGGGACAGGCTGCCAGGAATGGGGCAAGGGATTCTCTCTCCTACGCCCGGATCACTGTGGCCCACGGCCCTGAGATCTTACTCAGTGTCATCTCACCTGACAGTTTCTCCTGGCAGAGACCTCCTCAGGAGCCCACCTTACAGTGGCCGCCACACACGCAGGATGGGGTTCGCCATTCCAATGGGTTTCTACCATCTAGCTCAGTCAGATGACTGAGGTGTTGGTCTGCGGCAGGGTTTCCAAAGCTTGTCTGGACATAAGACCACCTGGGGCCACACACTACGCCCCGTTCCCCCTCCCAGAGGTTCTGATGCAGTCTGTTTGCTGTGGGGCCTGGGGCCCCCTGTGCTTAACAAGCCCTGCAGGGCGCTCATACCTTCCAGCAAGGTCTGGAAACAGTGACTCATGTGATGCTAGGCAGTCTGACTGAGCTGTCTGGGGAGTGAGGTTATGGGATACTTTGGCATCGTGAACACAGCATGGAGCCCTTGTCCCCTTCAGCCAGAGCAATGCTTTCACCTATGTCATTTCTTTGCATTTTTTATAAACTTCAGATTGAAAAAGATTTATTCAGTTTTTTGTCTTTCAAGATGAAAACCACTGGTTTACTACGTATCTCAATAATCCCTTTGCAAACCCATGTGAGACATTGCTTTGAGGTCTCACTCCCAGCAATATCTGTGATTCTTCTGAGCAATGGTTGGTTTTTTACCTTAGTGACACTGTGACTCTTGTAACTGATAGCATTAGCCTCTTTGCTCTAGCATCTGGGAAGCCCAGAGCCAAATTTACAATTCTCCTTGGAAAAAAATTTATGTAGCAACTGCAATTCATCTCATTTTTTTCTACCCGTTTTTTCAGTCATTTGCTATAATGTCATCTTTTTCCCACCATGTTATGTATACTTCTATAAGTTTCATGAATCCTATTTGGAATGAGGTGGGGTGAATATGAATAAAGATAATTCTAGGGAAATAATTTCACAGAATCACTGGCTCTAAGTTTCAGCTTATCAGAACTACAGGACTTAGCAAAATACAGCCCTGCTCAGGTGATCCTGAGGTGCGGAGAGGGAAGTGATGCTCCTGGGGTACTGGAACAGGGGGGCATCCTGAGACAGGGTGTGTTCTGTGACACTGCCCGCTGGGCTGGGCAGAGTGGGTGGTCCGGGGCCACCTCCAGCATGGTGGAGTCCCCACCTGCCCGGAAGTAGCTTTCTTAGCACCTGAGGCCTTCAACAGTAGGGAATTCATTCCTTTGGTCTCAACAACTCTTCATTTCTCAGGGCCTCAAGGGAAGTACAAATATCCCTGGGCGGGGGGCAAGCCTCAGATGTCTTAGCTAGTTCTAGGGAAATCCCCAGAAGGGATGAGGAGCAAAATTCCTGGGAAAATGAGTGAGCCAGGCTGTCCCAGTACCCAGGACATAAAGCTGGCAAAGGTGTGTGTGTGCCCACGGTGGAGGAAGTGAAAACAGTGGCTTTTACTAAGGCCCTGGGCCCTCTGTGGCCTCCCTTCAGTCTAGGACTGTGACATGGAAAGAGGCCTACTGACAGCAGAGCCACCAGGTGCCTGTGTGTCCTGGAGACAGATTGAGCCTGCTTGGTCTTAAGCTCTGCCCCTACCCCTGGTGGCGGTGGGGACAGCCAGCGTGCCCAGATGAGCCTCGCACCTCATCCACTGTGTGAGGACGCCCTAGAGAAGGAAAACAATGAACTGTGGAGGAAAGTGTCCAGAGCAAGAACTCAGAAGTGATGAAACCCTCCAGTTATCTTTCCAGGTCTGTTCCCATTCTCAGTGGTGGCGCATTTGCGTTTCCTCTGGCCTCCTGGCTCGGTGTCTCTCAGCTGTGGGGACTGAGTCCTGGGCCTTGTGGCTGTTCAGCTTCAGTGTCCCCGCAGGCCTGCCCTGGCCTTTCACGAGACACACGTGTGCGCGCGTGTGTCTGAGTGCGATTGAGGCCTGGCGGGCACACGCAGGGCCGCTGCCGTCTATTACATGGAGAAACATCTGTTTTCTGCAGAACCTCCGCCGTATCAGATGTTTTACTGCAAGGAAACCATTTTTTTAATAAAATGAAAATGAGACATGGAAATCAAGGTAACCACATTTTAAATGTTTATGGAAGATAAAGGTTTAACCGCAAGTCTTTCATCAAATGGAGGACAGCAGAAAGGAGTTGGGGAATGCCTTTTGGCTGTCCTTGCCTGCGCGGTGAAGCCTCGCGGAGCCTCACCTCATATAGTCCATGCATGGGCCCTCAGGCAGCTGGAAATATTTAGCCACGTGTCTAAAAGTTGTTGCACAGCAGCCTGGCCATCGGCTGGTCCACGACTGTTGGCGGGGAGAGATCTACTCAAATGGAAAGCCCAGACTTAACTGTGATCCTCAGATGGCACCCCGGGTATGGAGCACTTGAGACAAGAGGCCAATGCAGGGACAACAGGCCTCCATCTGACTCGTGAGCCCCCTGCGGGTGTGAGCAGATGGAGACAGGAGGGCCGGAGCCCTGGGTCAGAGCAGGACGGCCCCTCCAACCCCTCCTGTGCAAAGGACCTTGTCCTTTGATACCCACCACATGTACCTTTGGTGGAAAGTCCTCAGGTGCCACCGTCATTCCCACTCAGCATTGTCACCACTAGGGAACAAAATGAAGCATTTTCTCTGCGGGTACAGGTCGCCAGGATGGAAGATAACCTTCTTGCACATTTCAAGGGCAGTTCCTCCCAAGGACTGATGTGCACTGATATATATTTTATCTCATTTTCTCACCAGAAAGCTATTCCCGTGTCACAGAGGAGAAAATGGGGGGTGGGGGTGTCCAGAACCTCCAGACACAGTTCTGAGGGGGCTGCCTGGAGCACCAGTAAAGAGGAGGCCAAGGCTTCCTCACGGGGTTCAGAGAGGGAAATGGAGATGCAGGATGGGGTCCCCCCGGTGGCAACCCCTCCCCTCTCCTCTGAGGTCCTGAACCAGTCACTCTTCTTTGGGCCTGAAGTAACTTTTCCGTTTTAGAACAATCCCCCATCTCACAGCTCCGTGGCAGGGACTTATCTCTCTCACCATCGGCCGCCGTGTCCCTCCAAAGCACATAAAGTGTAAGATGGAGTGAGGAATCAAGTTGAATTATGTGACCTCCAATTTACTGCGGGGGCCCTCCGGACATCCGATCCAGTGTCTGAGCTCAGATGCCGCAGCTCTGGCGGCCAGCTGATTAGACTTTCCTGAAAGGGGAGCAGTTCTGGAGGGAGAGGGTGCCGCGGAGGAGGAGGGGAACGAGAGAACCGTGCGCCCCGTGTGGCAGCTGGTCCTGGGCAGGCCGTGGGGCTCTGTGGCCTCACCGCTGTGCCGGCCCCTGCACAGTTCCTGTGGGGGGTGGGGCTTGCTGGGGGAATGAAGTGAGACGGAGCCCATGGGGGGCTTCTTTGGCTTGCTGGGGAACTGGGATTAGGGACAGAGGTATCTTCCTCCCCACCAGCCCTAACCAAGCATGTTCATCTTGCTGACTTAGCAGGAACTAAAACGTAAAAGGGTTTTCAACTGGAGCAGTGAAACCAAAGGTATTTCCTAGACGCACAAACATCTTGTGCTGTCAAATAAACTGGAAGATTCTGCTTGGCCCACAAGCTTGGTCTTTATTAGAGCTGCCATAGTCCAGCTGTTTGGCAGAGTTGCCCACGGAACAATGTTCTGTTTCCCTAGGCATATGATACAGGAACATTTGCAAAACCCTGAGATGTGCCATCTGGCAAGGCTCCTTTCGAAGGGTTCTTCCAGCCTGAGACTCTGATTCTGGGAATCCCAGGGTGCATTAGGCCAACATGGAAAGGCTTAAGGAACTCCGAAAGCATCTGTAACCAGGAGTTAGAACAAAGCCACAATGTAGAGCCAGGCACAAGGTAGGGCCTCAATAAATATTTGTTGAATGAATAACTTTGAATAAGAATCAGGAGACCCGGATCCTAGTTCTGGTTCTGTCATTTACTAATTAAACAGGGAACTTCTGAGCCTCAGATTCCCTTTCTTTGAAATGGCCTAGAAAAATCTGTCCTGGACACCTCTGAGAGCTGCTTTGTGGATCAAGTGAGAGAGTAGATGTAAAGTATGTTGTGATCTCCCCGGTCTTCAAACGGGCACTCGTGTTACCATATTCCTTTCGGTCTCAGAGGCCTCCCTTAATGTGTCACGACCCTGGTTCACACAAGTGTATCCAGCCCTTCTTGGACTGGTTTCTATCCCAGCCAGCACCAACTCTAGGTAAGCTGTTTTCTTACGTTTTCTCCAACAGTGTGATGTAGCAATGTGGGATGGTCTTGGAATGCAGCTATGCTCACCACTATACCACCAACGCCGCTCATGGAATGGTCTTCAATGTGAGCCTTTCCATTGCTGTCTCAAGCATGAGAGAGAGAGAGAAAGAGAGCACGCACACACGCAGTAGAGATGTGGATGTAGATGGGATGTAGTCTTGTTCAAAGATAGCCCTTCACTTTCAAGGTCTTGGTTCCTCTCAGCATTTGTCTCTCACCCGAGGACTCTGTTCTCTAGCGCCAGCCCCAGCCACCCATATCTGCGTCCACACCACCCTCTGTCCAGCCAGCTCTAATCAGTCTCAGTTCTCCAGGAAAGTGGAGCTCCCCTTCTTGAGGTCCAGCCTTGTTCTTGTTAGTAATAATAAAACAATGATAGCTCATTTTTTTGTATAGAACTTTCCCACTTGCAAACCATTTCTCAATGATAAAATGGGTGCCAATGTGTTAGTCACCATGTTATGTACTTTATATACTATAAACAAATGACAAACTAAGAAAAAAATATGGCATGTATAAGGATTAAAGTTTATAACATATAAAGAGCTCTTACGAATCAATAAAAGATGTATCCCAAAAGAAAAATGGGCAAAGGACAATAATTAACAGTTTGCCAAAGAGGAAATATTAATACACCAATCTCATAACTTCTCTCTAGAAGCCAATTCCATTTTATGGATGAGGAAACTGAGACGAGAAGAAGTTAAGTACCTAAAGTTATACAACTAGTTGTCTTAGATATGAACACAGATGGGTCCAGAACCCAGGCAGGGTTATTATTACTTTCATTCTATACATGAGAAAGCTGAATTTCTATCCATCTACGTTTGATCCCACACTACTTACAGATGTGATTGTCAGCTTTTGACGCCAGCTTTGCCAGCTCGCTTGCATCAGCCCTCCCACTTCACTTCTTGGCTGAAGGAGTGGTGGCTGTAGGGATGGGGAACTGGAATTGGGGTTTGGGGGAGGTGAGGGCTCGGATGCTCAGGCAGACTGAAGTGAGAAGTGGTCAAATGTAGGTTCTGCATCTCCCATAGTCACCCCGCTGGTGTGTGGCTGGGCCAGGCCTCCAGCCCAAGCCCTCTGAATGCAGAGCTGATACTCTCTGTGCTAGGCCTTGTAACTCAGCCCTCGGCTGACTTTGGCTTCCTGCTTGTTGCTGCACCCGACATGGACACAGAGGATCCAGTGAAGTGTAAATACAACTAGATTTTTGCAGCCTGCTGAGCTGTGGTAGATACCTAATCTGGGGAGATCTCTAATTCCTTGACTCAGAAATTAGCATGTAAGTGCAGAAACCTAATAGCTAACCAGAGACAAAGTCTATAATAAGGTTTAATTGTTTCTATTTGTAATCTGAAATGACCTGGCTGGATTGCCGGGGCTTGGACTCAGGCCAGGTCCCTTTCTTTATTTAATATATGTTTGCTACCAGCTGCCGAGGGAGCCTTCCTGTCTGTATTATTAATATGATATAGGCCTTTGGTTTCCAGTATCATCTCTTTGGAATTTCTGTCTCAGATCCTGTGCAAATGAACATAATCCCCTGGCAGGAAAGGCGTTTCGGAGTCTTGGCATCAGGCTTGGAGCCTCTGGGTTTCATGTGAGGAATGCCAGATGCTGTCAGCCTTGGCCTTCTTGGTCAGCATCTCTGCACTGGGGGAATCACCCACCTGCCCCACCCCCACCACTAGGGTCTGAGTTTAAATCTGGACACAGGTGAAGGAAGCCTTCGGGTGCTCTAGTGGGAAGGGAGCATGCTGCTGGCTCATGAGGACTCATCCAGCTACTCTCCCAAGACAGAGGATGCAGAACAATTTTCTGAAGATCTCAGGATAGCTTTTGTATAACCAAAAGAGGCTGGGATTGGGATACAGCTCACCTTCCAAGTTTTTGATTAGCAGGCCAAATCACCACACTGTAAATGAGATGGTGCTGTCCAACCCACTTTTCCTAAATCATAAGGCACACAGAACATAACAACTGTTGGACATCCTGGGGAAAGTAGACAACACTGCTCTCAGCTGGAGGGTCTACTGGTCTGAGGGCTGTGGGGAACCCAGCAGCTGAACGGATGTGTGGCTCAGTCCACCTGTAACCCCACGGGGTCTGCACAGTTGCTACAGCTGGCTGGTTGGGAAGCTCCAACAGGGATACATGGAGTGGCCAAGCTTAAAGACCATCAGGTCACTACTTGTTTACTGAATAATCACCCCACAAACATTACTGAGCAACTCTCCCACATCAGGCATCGTGCTTGGTGCAGGGGATACTGGGATGGACAAAAGCAGGTACATGTCGCCCCTGACCTTGCGGAACAGAAGGTCCAACTGAAGGAGACAGATGTATAAGTAAGTGGTTTTGTCACTAAGTGACCTTAGGGAAGTCATTTAACTTCTCTAAGCTTCACTTATTTGTCTGTTAAATACAAATGAAAAGCATGTACCTTATGGGGTTATTGTGAAGATAGAATGAGGTAGTGTTTATTAAACAGCCTAGTATAATGACCAATAGGCAGGAAATAATAGGCAGGAAAGCACTCAGTACACAGTGAAAGGCTTGTACAAGGTCATTAGGTGATTATTCCCCATCACTTATTCTGCATCGCCTGCTGATATTTTACAGTGCTTTTCCAAAAAGTGGTCTTCAAACAGCTGCATAGAATCCTTTGGGTAGGGTAAGAGGAAGTGGGATAGAAGAGGGGAAGGAGGCTATTGCTAAATGTACTGATTGTCCTGTCCTATTCCTAGAAAATTCTAGGGAAAGTAGACAAGATTGCTTGCAGCTGGAGGCTACTAGTCCAAAGTCTCTGTGCTAGCATGGGCTTAGGGAATCTATTTTCTCCCCAAGATTTCCAGGTGATTCTAATGCAGAGCCAGGTTTGAGAAAAATGTGTGGTTGGCAGTTTTGGGGTTATGTTCCTGTCTCCATTCTACAGCCATGGGCCACAAGGGTAGTCCTCTGCCAGCCGTGTGGGTGGTACTGATGCCAGCTCTGCCATGGCTGAGTGGACAAGGGGTGGGCATCTAGCTTAAACCTTGACCATCAGAATTCCTTACCCTAAATCTGGAATAAGGACCAAGAGATTCCATTCATGACTAGACTTTTGAACAAAGGAGAAATACAAATTTAGGACTAGTGAGTAGGCTTTTTTCTCCTCTGTGGACTGAGTTAACAGAGAGATATGAATGAAGTCACTGGGAGAGGAAGAAAAGAGTGTCCCCTGGGTTCCCAGCAGCCTTCGATTTTCTGATTCTAGACCCTTTGCCAGGCTCAGCTGCTCTGGCCCTCAGGTGCTGTGAGACCTGCACGTGTGTGTTTCAGTTGGCTTGAGTTGGTTTTCATTTCTTGCAACCAAAGTGGCGTCCTTAAGAAGGATGACCTATTTGTTTTACAATGAAGAAATGAGGGAATTTGGAGGGTAAGGTAACTGAACCAGGGGTTCAGTTAAGTTCAGGGTCTTAAGTCTCATATCATCTCACTTAAACTGAATTTTAGCATGTAATAGTCTCAACCTTGGACTTGGAGCTTTTATGATCTGCTTCTTATACCTGAGAAAGTGTGTAGTGTGTATTCTCTCAACTTCACTCAGTCCTGCAACCTGGAGCAATAATGATGATGATTTCTCGCCTTTGTAGAATGCTCTACCATTTACAAAGACCAGGTCACATTTGTAGGACACCACTAAGACAATTGTTTAATTTGTTTATTCAGTGCACCTGCTGTGTTCTAAGCACTGTGTTGTGTGCTTTTTAAAATTGCCATTTAGTTCATGGAAGGCTCCTGCCAGAAACTTTCTGATCAGGCATATTTCCCTGTAAGGATGATTGCACCAAAGAAAATGGGTTCAAAGGAGGTAGATCCAGTGAGCAATGGTGGGAGGAGGGGTACATGCCCCAGAAATCTTCAAAAACAAAAGTGATATGATCAAGGCATATGCGTGTCTGACACAGGGGGCTAAAGCCCTGACCTCATGGGCTCTTTCCCAGCCCTCGCCTTTTACCTTCCTAAGTGATAATGATAAAGTCACTGTGTGTGAACATGCCCTGGTGCACTGATTCTGAGCGACCAGTTTGTACCAGTTTCCCAGTATTAATCCCTGTTCTCACCAAGCCCCTTTCCTCATCCATAAAATGGGGCTGGTAACAATGCCAGTGTATCATTCAGGGTTCTCCAGAGAAATAGAACCAACAGGATGTGTGCATGTGTGTGTAGTATATATAGGTAGACACAGTGAGAGAGGGAAGATAGAAAGATTTAAAGAATTGGTTCATGTGATTGTGGAGGCATAAGCCCAAAATCTGCAGGGTAGGCCAGCAGGCTGGAGACCCAGGGAGGAGTGATGGTCTGAGTCCAGAGGTAGCCAGCCTGCTGCCAGAACTCCTTTTTGCTCTGGGAAGGCGAGTCTTTGTTCCGTTAAAGCCTTCAGCTGATTCGATGAGGCCCACCACATTATGGAGAGTTATCTGCTTTACCCAAAGCCCATTTAACTTGATTTAAATGTTAATTTCATCTAAAAAAAAATGCTTTCACAGAAACATCCAGAATAATGTTTGATCAAATATCTGGGCACTATAGCCCAGCCAAGTTGACATGTAACATTAACCATTACAGCTGGTCTCATAGGACAGGACTGAAGATTTAATTAGTTAGGAAATACAAGAGTTTTGTAAACTGTGAACTGTTCTATACTGCTAAGCCTGGTGGGGGAGCTCTGGGGAGTGTCCCGGCCCCAGGGGAGTTAAGGAGCCCCTGCCCCCACTGCCCTTCCACCTGCTGTCTGAGCTGCCCCCTCTCGTGCACCCCAGCCCTTCAGGTGAGGGGCACCGGAGAGGTCCTGAAGTTGCCTGACACCGGATACTTCCTTCCTGCCTGGATTAGAGGCATACTGTCAATATCATGTCTGTGTTTACCAAATTAACAAATGGACTTCAAGTTAAACACTAGGCGATTTGTGAGACGGATTTTTAAAAAATGTGCCCGGGCTCAGGGGATCACTCACAGGTGATGGGCTGTTTGCCTTTTTTGGACTTCTGGCCTTTAACATCATGTCACTTTAAATTGCTTTTCGCGGAAAGCTGCCTCCCTGCCATTCTTCAGCCTCCAGGCAGGCATTTCTGTGCGCAGCTGGAACCCTGCCTCACTGTGGGGCAAAATTCTTTCTTCTGGGCCCTACAGAGGCAAATATCCTCTGGTCAGTGGCTCCAGAATGAAAGGTAAAGTGTTGAAACAATTTACTCTCTACCAGGAATTTCTACCAGTGGGCAGAGTGGGGTTTCCAGCTGGTCATTTACAGCCTGCTAGGTTTCTCTGCTAGGCAGGCAGAACACCAGTGTCTGGTCTCGGTGTCCCTTTTGCATCTCGATGTTGGTATCATGTCCACACCAACATGCCCAGTGAATTGACTGCATCTTTGCTTTTGCACCTGGAGAGCTGGCAGTTGGGAGGACACCTCCGCAGGTCAAGGCTGCTCTGCTCCAGGGATACACCGACTTAAATGCCTCTCAATGACGGGAGACACCTTGAACCCAAGGAGACAAGCTTGGGTTCAAGAAGCAGGCCTTCTCGTAGACAAAGTGATGAATATCTTCGGTAGATTTTCACATTGAACTTCATTATGTAGCCTATTGATTTTTAATGCTATTTATTTTGGAAAGTCATTACAAGGAAAGGAAGGAGTGGGGTTTCAACACCTTCGCCATGTGCCATTCTGCAGTTGTTTCTGTAAGCCAGCAAAGCAGCCATTTGAAAAGTGAAAGACTTAGGTCAATTATTTTTCTTTCCTTGCCTTACCGGACAGCAAAGAGCCGGTTTAACTGAATTGACCAGTTGTTTGATGAATCAATCAATCAGCAAACATTTGTTTTGTGAGCCCTGTGAGCAAGGCACTCACTGTTTGATTAAATTGTGTGATGAAACAGAACAAATAGACCTGTCTTCTAGGCCCCTTGTAGACAGTCTAGCTGTGTGCAGCTAATTACCCTACCACCTCTAATTACAGATACACGCTCAAACTGAGCGCTTTTCCTTGAACCAAAAGTTAATCCTGGAAATCTGGTAATGCAATTACTGTGCTTGTTTCAACAAGTGAGGGGTGGGCAGGTGGGAGAGAGAAAGAGAGAGAATATAAATATGCTCCATTTATGTGGCCCCACAATGTGGGAGGGTTACAAAAAGACTTTTATACCCAAGGAATAATGGGGGTCTGTAATTGAGCATGGTTTGGTGTCTAAGATTTGGCTTTGAAAAGGAGCCGGAACCAACTTTCCTAAGTGGCCTTTAATGTGTTCC
The DNA here is from genome assembly GCA_963574885.1 of Lepilemur ruficaudatus. NCBI lineage: Eukaryota > Metazoa > Chordata > Mammalia > Primates > Lepilemuridae > Lepilemur > Lepilemur ruficaudatus. Next base: position 25,688 of record CAUYRT010024824.1, read on the forward strand.
CAAGGGTTTAGCTTTTTCATTAGCTTAGTTTTTAATTGATGTCACAACTCAACGTCAGGACCATATTTTAAGAAGGAGAAAAGAAAGAAAACACTCAGGAAACACACAAAACAACCCCAAAACCCTAAACCACAACAGTGAAAAAACACGTCTTTCTTTTAAACATCATCTTAGTACGAGGCAAACTGATCTGTCAGATATGCTTGTCATATCCACATATTTTATAATCCAATATGTTCAGGCAAGAATTTTAGCACTACCTGCCAACAGCAATCCTGAACTTTCCTTGACACTTTAAAGAGCACGTAATATGTCAAGGGGGGAGTCGGGTTTTGAGGAGGCCTTAACCCTTTCGTTGAGCGTGTAAGAGTCCTTTGGAGATACGTATCACCTAAGAACAGGGCCCAGGGGAGGACCCGCCACAGGCATGGGTGATGACCAGGATTGAGCTCTGATAGTGCCTATTGCCACAGTCCCCTACCTATGACCTCTCCCCAACTTGTGAGTCAGAATGAGCTTTGAACTGAACCCCCTTAGGAATGACCTCACTTGGAACCCCATCCAAGTCAGTTCAGCGCATGAAATCGCAGAGTCATACGGGACTGTTTGATGATCTAATCCAGTGGTTCTCAGTCTTGGCTGCACGTCGGAATCACCTGCAATGCTTAAAACAAGGATAAAAACTGATGTCTGGTCCAACCCAACACGATTCAGACAGAATCCCTGGAACAGACCCTAGCTATTGAGACTTTTTCTAAGTTCCCAGGTGATTCTAATGTGATTCCAGGGTTGAGAACCACAGTCCCACCTCTAATTTTACAGATGAGGGAACCGAGGCCCCATGAGGGAGGTGACTGCCAGTGTCAGGGCCAGGACTCGTATCCAGGCACAAGTCAACTTGGTTTACTTCATGGTCATTGAACACCTGCAAGTGCCCAGTCCTGTCCTGGGCATGATGGGGACATTAATCCAAGAAGAACCCCAAGCCTGCCCCCTGCCCTCCAGGAGTGTACAGCCTCGGTGGGGTAGCAGAACTAATGGCTGCAGCGGTCAGAACACCATAGGGCAACATCAAGTTCAGAGCTGAGCTTTATAATACCAAATGGCAAATCCAGACTGAAGTCTGGAAGAGACGCAAACAGCAGTGGTTGCAGCAGGGGGGAAGCATTATTGACATCAGGACGTCAGCATCAGAGCTCAGGATCGGGAGGTGTGGCCAGTGAAGAAGAGGAGAAGGCACTTTTGGGGAAAAAGCCTGAATGACAACTGGAGGTTGGAATGAGTGAGGTCCGTGTCACATGCTTTGGTGGCCTTTGCTAGAGAGAGCCTAGGAGTTGGGGATTTAGGGCAGAGAGCTTGATGCTGCCAACAGAGAAAATCCTGAGCAGATAGGCTCAAGGGTGACAGCCTGCCCCCTGTGGGGGGACATTCCTGATGGTTAAAATTAAAAAGCAGAAGAGATTCAACATGAAGGTGTCTTTGATGAGAACCCTGTTCTGATTGGTTGGTGCCCAATTTATACTGATAGTTAAATATTTGAGGTCTTCCCTACATCACATCCTTGTGCATTTTGGGGGCATTATCTCAAGCCCCATCCTTTGGGGAGTCCTGTGCTGCTGCAGGGAAAAGGCAGCTGAAGCCCAGTGACTGCTGGTGGAGGTGATGGGGCTGGGCATTCAGAGACAGGTGGGTGAAAAAAGGCTTCAGGTCAGTGATTAAAACAAAAAGCTCCATGTTCTCAGATATCCCACTCCCTCCTGCCACTATCCACAGCAGTGGGGGTATCATAGGATTTGTGGGGTTTCTCCTCCCTTGCATAAATCATCTTACCGAGGCCACATGGTTTTGTGTTTTGACCCCTTCCCTCATCCTCTTTTTCCTTGGACCTCTTACATGGTTGTCTTCTCCCTCCTCGATTCTGTGGATCAAATCTGCCTTTATTGCACTTTGTATAAAAACTGGCCCAGAGGGCAGGGTCTTGGGCAAGCATCCTAGACCAAGAAGTAGTTTTTGGAAGGGGGAGGAGGGTGGGTCTTGGGTACCAGATGTCCTGTCCTTCAGAGTCATTTGGTCAGAGCCCCTCAGGAGCCCACAGGAAGACAGGTGTTCCTCTTGGGTCCACTCTTTGGCTATGCTGCCTCCTTTCAAATCACGTTTGTCACTTTATTGTCATCTTCTCCAGTCACTTTCTAGGTGGATGTGGCTGCTAAGAAGCCATTCCGATGCTGAAGAAGTAGGTCCCACCGTAGCACTGTGTGAGCTTTGGAAAGCCAGTGGGATCCGTGTCCTCTGAGTCCACTCCAAGGGCTTTCCTCCAGGAATCAGTCCTGGATTCCATTTTGCCCAAATTGACTCTAATCAGAAACCCAGCTCAAAATTCCCACCTTCCAAAGACTGGGGGCGAGTAAACATAGGATGACCTGACCATCTCAGATTTGTCTTTAAAAGAGGGAGTTTCTCGGTACTTGATCACATTTCTTGTGAGGGCTTCAGCCCTGGGAGTGCGCAGCTGAAGAGACCTTTGAAATCATTTGATCCAGACCCTTCATTTTACAGTCAGTTTAGATGAATGGCTAAGAAAGAAGGGTCTGCTGTCCTGTTTACTGGATTGACATCTTGGTGCCACCACTTTGAAGCTGCATGGCCTTGAGCATGTCACTTAAATTCTTTGAGCAGCAGTAATAATAATCCCAATTTCACTGGGTGGTAGCCGTGTTTAAAGAAGACAATCCATACATAGTGGTTAGACTGCAGCAGGGCATATAAATGCTACCTTTTTATTTTATAATGGAAGAACTTGAAACAGAGGCCTCTTCTGGGAGCAGTTTTGTAACTTGTCATGTTAGTAAAGTGATTCTTAAACTTTTCACCAAAGTATCCCTAATATCAGAGAAGAGCAGAAACATAAACCCAAGGAATCTAGGGGTTTCGCTCCATTCCATAGGAGTTAAACACCTTGGACTTTTGTGTTATCCTTAAAATGCATGCAAATTTTGCATTCTACTTTTAATATATATTTGTTCTAATATAGAAATGGTGGTTTCCCCTCAAGCCCTTTATCTTTATAAAATCAACTCTCCTGGACATGAATGATGTTTATTCATTGTATAGTGTGCATGTCTGTGAGCAACTCCAGTTGGAGGGACATGAAGTTAGTATGTGGAGCATCTTAAACAGCCAGGCCAGTGACTGTCCCCATGAAGGATGGGACTGCAGCTCTCTTGCAGGAAGCAGGAGAGAGGAGGCTACACATACGCAGCACCTCGTCCTGGGACTGAGGCAAGCCCGGCAATCCGAGATGATGATAACTTCATCCCTCTAAGCTGGCAGCTTTTTGTTCTTAGCAGACCCAGAGGCCCCTCTGTGTGACTCTCTGGGCTCCAGACTGGGGGCTCTGGTCCCGCCGTGCCTCAGGGAGGCCACAGATCTGAAAGACGTAGCGTGACTTGGTGCCTCAAGGCTGGCTGTGTGCTGAAACGGAGTCGAGACAGACTGTCAGTGTGGAAACCACACGGTGACAGCTTCCTTCACCCTCCAGACCTGTCAGCTCACGGGGAACTGACAGGCCTCGACTAATAAGGTAAACAAAGTCTTTAGAGCATGGAGGAGGAATGCCGGAATTCTTCCTTTAACGTCTCCCTATTCATAGAGTGTCACAAAGCTTACTCCTGGCCCGATGGAGGTAGCAATTCCTGGCTTTTAAGATCTCCCAAGGGTGGTGAGGAAAGAGGCCTGGAGCCCCAGAGGCTGAGCTCCGAGTCGGAGCCGCTGTCTCACCGCGACAAGGCATCTAGCTACTGCTTTGCAAGTCCGTGGCTCACAAGGTTGCATCTTCGAGGATAAAGTCCAGACTCTCTAAGCTGGTGGTGGAGACCAGGTCATGGCCACTGTCCAGCTCCCTCTCTCTCCACTCTCCCAGCACCCCGGCACTCCTTATCCTTGCTCTTCTTTTCCTTTCTGGGAGTTCTGCTTCAGTTTGCTTTGCTTATATGACAGTTTCCAAGGAAGAGCCACCTCAGCCTCGCCCTCTCAGAGGTGTAGCCAGTGCTCCCACTGGGCTCCAGAAAAGCTGCCGACTTTTCTGGATCAAATCCTGGGTGTTTCTACCTGCCTTGGGTATTTCTCCTCCTGGACCTCTTTCTTTTCCACCGTCCCACACTCCCCCTTGCAAGGCAGACCCCCTCTGCGGGGCGAGGATGGCAGCAACGCAGTCTTTCTGTGCCATTACTTACAAAGACAAATGGCCTGTTAGCCTCCTAGGGTGTAATTTAAAAGCCATTTGTCTGGTGGTAATAGCTGGAAATGGACTTCCGCTGTAGGCCGGTGTGACTTCCTCCAGGAGCGGGGGATCTGCTAATGGTGTACGGCTGCCCCGAGGACCCGTTGGCAGCGGCTGCCTCAGACTTACGCACTGTTTCCACTGAAAGGCTCGGAAACGGGGAAAATAGCACTCTGAGGGGGCCGTGAGCTCACAGAGGGCTGGGGAGAAAGGCAGACAGCTCTCCCTCCAGCCAGGCAGCTGTCCTTGTTTGTCTTATGCACTGACAGGACCAAGAACAGACACAGGTTCAGAGGGGGCCACAGCAATTCCGGCAATCTGAACCCTTGAAATCTGGAAAGGCTGAGCTCTATTTGTGTCCTCTTTTTTAGGAGTTTGTAGCACATTTGAGTTATCCGACTTTAATGTCCCTCAGAAGTAAAAATTCTCAGACAACTGAGGCTTTTTGCTGTAGGCAACAAAGCTTTTATTTTATTCGTTCAGGATAGACAGTTTTTAAAATGTATCATTTGTGCCCTTTCTTCAACAGAATTGTTGCAGAGATGTTTTATGTTCATTGTTGACACTGAGCCATTTGAATGTCAGTTTTAAAAATTTTGTCTTTTCGTTTTGCTGCTTTTGCTCATTATATCCTATTTTAGAATTACATCACCTCATCTGTCTTGGTATTTCATATGCATTTACTCCTTTTTGGGCTGGAAAAAAATTGATGGAACCCTCCCAGACAGTGAAATTAAGTGATGGTGTATTTACTCAGTGGGCGACTCTGGGGCTCCTGGAAATGATGTAGAAGACTATTTGGAAATGGAAGTAGAAGACTATGGATAAAGAAATTGGAATACTGGAAAGAAGCTTGTGTTTGTCACTAAGTGATACAAGTAGGTTGGTCGATCATGCGTGCATCAGGGTGGCCCTGATGCCTGGGAAGTGCTGTGAGCTCTGATTCCAGATTGCTCAAATCTATGAATGAAGATGCCAAAGTACCCAGCCTTAGTTGAAAGTTCTGTGCTCTCAAAGTATTACAGACAAAAAAAGTAACCTTCACTGACCACCTACCATATACCATACACTATTTTATAAGCTTTTATACTTTATTTCTGTTAATCTTGATAATCATGCTCTGAGGTTGTCCGTGCTCAATAGATGAAGAAGCGAAAGCTAAGAGAAGTGGCATAACTTGTGCAGGAACACGCAGTTGACAGGCAGTGGAGCTGGGGTTTGAGTATAACACAACTGACTGCAAAGTCCACGTTCTTTCTCCTACACTATGCCCGTGATCTCTTGCCTCAGTAACCACGCTGCATGATGCACAAGTGACTACAAAGCCCCAGTGGCATGCAACAATAAGTGCTTATTGCTCACCCCTCTGGGGTCAGCCAGAAGTTGGCCAGGCACTTCTGCTGTTCTTGGCTGGGCCCACTCACAGGTCTGGTGGCAGCTAGCCATCAGCTGAGCTGGGCTGGCCTCGTCTGGGGTAATGGGGTGACTCAGTTCTGTTCCACACGTCTCTCATCCTTCAGCAGGCTAACCCGGCGTGTGCGTGTGGCAGTGGCACAGGTGGAAGAGAGCAAGAGGAATCACACAGGTCCCTTGAGGACCAGGCTGGGAACTGGCACACTGTCATTTCTATTGGCCAGACCAAGTCACATGACCGAACTCAGCCTCAAGGGGTGAGGAAAGGAACTGCAAAATTATGTGGCAAAGGTTGTGGATATAGGAAAGAGTGAAGAATTGGGACCATTAAAGCGATCAGCCGCGTGTAACAAGCTGCCTTATTCAAGCAGATGTTCTGAGGGCTTCCTCAGGGCATTCACCGTACCTTTCCAAGGTCTTGGTAAAGTTATGTGTGGGTGAGATGGGGACAGGAAACTCGGGTGACGGGGGAGGCAGACATGTGTTTAACCAAAATAACATCATTCTACAGTATATTTTTGGCTGTGCTAAAGGGGAAATTCTTTCATCCTTAAATTTGTTAGATGCTGAATAAATCAAAGTTAATGTTTATGTACTGCGGTACTTCTCAGTGCCTTCGATATTTTATTGTGCATTATGAATATGTGGGGGTGATATATTACATATTTCCCAAACTAATTTGACCATGAGACTCTCTATACAGCCTACCTATTAACATTGCTTAGAAAAAATGTTCAGGGGAGGCCCAGTTTTAGAAGCACTGGCTTAGATGATTTTTAAAGTTGACTACGAAGGGAAGGAGAGGGGTTTTGTTGTTGTTGTTTTCCATCTCTATGCTAAGTGGACCCAGATTCATGACCCAGAAAGAAAACAGACAGCAGAACTGTTTCCGCGGTGCTTGCTCAACCGTCAGCTGGTAATATGTTACTGTCGTCGGTCCTTCCCACTGCCAGGCTCTACCTCTTAGATGCCACATCTGGGCAAGAGACTGAAGGACGTGCATCTTCTGAAGATTACAATGCATGAGCTTTGTGCAGACAGTTGTCTCTTGCTATCCATGGGGGGGTTGGTTCCAGGACCCTCTTCAGATATCAAAATCCATGGATGCTCAAGTCCCTCATATGAAATGACATAGTATTTGCATATAATACTATACACATCCTCCCGTATACTTTAAATCACCTCTAGATTACTTACAATACCTAATACAATGTACATGCTATGTAAATAGTTGTTGTACTGTATTGTTTAGGGAATAATGACAAAGAAAAAAATGTCCATACATGTTCATTATAGATGCAACCACCCTTTTTCCCCCAAGTATTTTTGATCTACAGCTAGTTGAATCCACAGATGCAGAATCCACAGATACAGAGGGTCGCCTGTGTTTATTCCTCAGTATTCTTGTCACGGTCCAGTGGGTGTTATTATAGTTCTGTGTACTTGAGACTCCTGCAAGTCTTTCTTTCAGATAACTGCCATGATATTCATAAAATTGCAGGAGGAAAGGTAGCTCAATTAAAAGAAAATTTATCAGACACATGTCGGAATGCAATCAACCATGCAAATGATGATGATGAATGGTAAGCAGTGATTTTTCTCTATTTGATAAGTGGAACCACAAGATTTCTACGTCAATCTTTGTAAACTTCATTCAAAGCCCTGTATTTATGTGAAAATATCAAAACAACATGAAAAAGCAAGCAAGCTGTAACTCAGACTTTCACAGAAGTGGTTTGACTGATCTAAGTTTCGTTGCTTGTGCTGACTCACTCTCAGCTAACTGATGACCGAGCGTCACTGTCCCATACTCCGCCTTGTGCGCCTTCTGACTCACACTGCCCACTTGTCTGGGAGCCCTGTCCAGCCAGGACTGCGAGGTGATGACACCACTTTGGCTCACCTCTGCTTCCCACCTGGGAGGCTGGAGGACCGGACCCTTGGCCTTTTTCTGCCCACCCTCCTTCCTTTGGAATTCATCCCTCAATCTCTGACTTGGACCCGACCTGCCAGGATTCTAGCAGAGACTGGAATGGGGCCCTGTAAGAAACATCAGACACTAACTCTTACTTTCTTCTCTGGAGGCTCAACAAATCTGACTGTAGCTGTGTCAGCAGGGCTGGAAAGAGCCCCACAGTGATCTTTGTGTCTTCTGTGGGCACAGCACTGAGACTAACTGAGACTAACATCCACTGCATGCATTATGGTGTGTGCACTAGTGCTCCTTGGAAGTTTGTGTTCATTTACGTAACACATGTCTCAGGTGCATATGAGTTATGCGTGAGCCTGAGCTGTTAAGGATTGGAAATTTAATTTGAACACATGATTTTTTTTTTCTTACTCCTCAGTTTTCCCCTCTATTTCCCTCTCTAGTTCATGCGACACTTCAGAAACAATTTGGCATCTGACACTGAGCTCCTGACTTTTACTTTGAGAGGGGAGGGGAGCACGGAGAAGGCCAGGTAGAGTGGGACACCTTGCCCAGGTAACTGAATGAGCCAGTAGAGGATCTGTGAGTAAACCCAGGATTCCCTGCCCCAGAGGCCCTTCCTCCCCGCTTTCTCCCCCCTCCCTTCCCTTTCCCTCCTCCTCCTGTCTCTGCTAGGAAAGCTCATTGACCAGGTGCACAAGAGCACCCATAACTTTGCTCTGTACTCAGGCTTCTGAGAGCTTCTCCCAACATTCCATGCAGGAAGGGCTGCCCATTGATGAATTTGCCAATTATAATTCTCCAGAGCTGAGAGGGATTCTCTCAGGCTTGCTGGAAGGTGTGAGTTGAAGAAGTTGGAACTGGAGGGCTACCAAGCACAGAACTCTAATTAGTTCTCATCAGGCTGTGCCCCAAGGGATTCAGTTCTCCTTCCTCTGCCGCATCCTGTTGCCATGTGTCATGACCTGAGCAAAAGGCAAGTTCAGTTCCCACAGGTGCACGGTGCTCCGAAATGAAGGAGAAAAGAAAAGTGATGAGAACCGATCCTCTCCTCTCCTGCTCCCCAAAACAGGAAGCAGGCCGGATAGATTGACTTGATAGGGAGCTATCAGACTGCTCTGCTCACACTGGGACTCTTATCACTGCCAGTCATCAGTGCTCTGGCGAGCTCATGAATAATGCATTTCCCAGTGATTTCCTTCCTTATTTGCTAGCCCAAGGCAGTATTGCTAGAAAAGCATCTGCATAGCTGAGCTGTGTTGTGGTAACATTCATTTAAAGATATTTGGAGACAGAACACACATATGTTTATCGCTACATATATATGTTGATGTCCGTTGCCTGGATAATGACATTTGTTTAAGAGGCCACAACAGTTATTCAGCAATGGTTTTCAAATCAAAGGCTGGTTCACAATGGAGCCTCCAGTTAGGTAGAAACAGCTGTGTGGGGGAATCAGGAAGATGAGGGAGATGGGAGGTACACTGGAGGAGGTGGACTGGGACGGGGAGGTGACTGGGAGGAGGAGGAGGACTGGAAGCTGGTGACAGGAACAAATCCAGCAGAGCCAGTGAGGACTCAGAAGGACCTGGACAATAGTGGTCACCTTAAAGAAGGCATCTCCACTCCCTCAGTGTAGGAGAGTGCAGGTCATGAAACGGAGGCCGTGTGTGTAGAGTCTTCTTTCTTCACGAGTTCGGGGTTGAAGATGCGGTGAGAGAGCTGCCACCATTGCTAGATGAGACAACGGAATGAAGGCTCTCTGGGAGACCTTAGGCTTCTTGAGGAGTTCCGAGAACACGCCGTCTGTCAAAGCTCCTTCCAAACAGTAGGGAGCTGTGTGGATGGAGGAGTTTTGGGTCCTGGGTAAGTGACAGGAGTTTGCAATCAGGGCAGAGGAGAGGCAGAGGTCTCGCCTGGCCAGCTGCAGGGTGCCCTGAGTCTCTCTGAACCGCCACCGAATCTCGGGCTCTCTAGGACTTCAGCAATGGTGGCTTCTCCACATCCACCTTTGACCCGGCCCAGAAACTAGAGGCTTGAGACTTGAGGGACAGGCAGAGAAAGTGGGGGGGCGTGGCTGAAGGAGCCCCTCCTTTTCTGTTACCCCCTTTCAGTACCAAGCAGGCATCAGGCACTTGCTGCACTTTCTCTTGAGCTTTTAGAGGAAAAGACCAGGGTGGTGGGGGGAGGGCTCAGTGGAGCCATTGCATGCTTTGGGAGAATTAAATTTCCCTGAAGAGGGTTCTGTTCTTGGAATCCCTGAAAGCTCCTGTGACAATATAATTAAGTGGGAGGCCAGGACAGCCTGTCACCTTGTAAGAGTGCTTCTGGCTCGCCTGAGGTGGTGGGTGGGTGAGCGGGGGTGGGGCACCGGGCCTGCCATGGGCACAGTAATTCCAGGTGTGCGCTTCTCTCTGTCAGTCATGAGTGAAGGCAGCAGAGGTGCGGCGCCAGCCACTCTCCAGCGCAGGCCGGTCCTGGCCGCTGCAGGGGCACAGAGCCACCCCATGGCAACTTCTGACACTCAGCCCCACCTGGCCTCTTCTCACTCCAGCCTTAGCCTTGTGGTCACCAACACTGGCCAGCACTTGTGCTGTTTTACTGTTTTGGGCCCTTTGCAGGAGGACTGCCCATGTGTCCGCGTCACATTTGCCCCTGGGATGTGGAGACTGGTGCAGCCAGGAGGGGCTTGGGCATCCAGAGGAGGGGTATGAAACAGGCAATCTTGCCTTCTTTCTCTCGCCTCTGCACTTTTGATGTTACTTCCTGCCAGCAGCCTTTCTACACTGCCCCGTCCCCACCCCAGCCCCCACTTCAGTGTTTTGGGGTGCTCACCCCATGGGCCTTTTTACCTGTGCTGTTCTGTGTCAGGAGTGCCTTCCCCCCTGCTCACCCTCCAGAGCCAGCTGGAGCATCACCTCTGCAGGGCAAGGCAGCTTTCCTGCCCCCGCCCAGGGATCTCAGGGTCTCCTCTTTGTCCCATCACAGTGGTAGTTTCCTGTTCTTTAGGTGATTGTGTGATTGTTTTCCCAAGTAGACCATAGGCTCATGGACACAAAGGCTGGGTCTGTTTTATTTACTGTTGTTTCCTTAGTGCATTTAGCAACATGCCTGGCACCAGGTAGGTGCTCAATTTTGTTCAACAAACAAAGGAGGAGTGAATGAAGAAACATCATGGTTCCTTCTGGTCCTATTTAGAACCAGATTTGATGAACTTATTTACAATGAGAAATTAGGAAACCAAATGTGTTTTCCCATGTTGAGCATTTGCTTGAGAAAGGGAAACCTAAATAAGATAGTGGCCGACCCAAAGAAATGAATCTCCAATGGCGTCATCCTAGGCATCAGGTGCAGACGATATTTTGGATCAGGTAGCGCGGTGCTAGTGGCTCTCTCAAATCTTTCCATTTGGACAACCACCTACTTGGCCTCCATATAGAGGCTGCCCTTGATCCCTATTGCTAGTAACATTGTGGAGTCACCAGGCTTACCCACTTCCCTTTTTTGGCACCTGGGTGGCCTTTGAGATCTCAGTGCCCTGTGTTTTGGACCTCTAGCTCCCCCGACCCTCAAGCCTTGCTGAGTAGCAAATGACACTGATAGTTGGTACCTTCCTCCCCCTACCTCACTGGGTAGAAAGCTTGAAGCCAGAACTCCTCTCAGGGCTTGGGTCTTTGCTTTTGCTTGCCTAAAAGAGGCTGCAAGGGAAGCCTTATTTCCTCTGCGGGGTGTGGGGAGCTGGAGCCTGCACCAGCGGCCTCTCGTTTATTTGGAATTGCTCCGTGGTGGAAGGCGCTCTAATCGATCATGCGTCTGCAAACGTCAATTGGAGAAACGTGAGTTCCATATTTATAGAGCCAGAAAAATGGGGGCTTGTCCCCCACCTCCCAGGTGTGCATTTATGCACTGATGAATGACCCCAAAGTGGGTTTGTTATAGAAAAAGTCCGTGCCAAAGGCAGAAAGCTCGCATCTGGAAACACGGGCTGACAATTAGCCTCCCAGCCTGGCGGCCAAGCGCTCAGGCTCCACTATTTCCTGGCTGTGACTGTCACGTCCTTAATCCTGCGGTGAAACCAAGGGTTTTGGAGTTTGGGTTCTCATTGTTTCCACAGTGAGAGGAAACTGAGGCTGCTTTGTTTTATTTATTTATTTCTTTTTTTTTTTTTGTATGTTTTTGGGGCTGGAGGTAGAGTTTTATAAATCTTGGAAGCCCAATTTTTAAAAATCAATGCAGAAGAACAAAATTTTTACTCTAGTCCTGGCCCTAGAGGGGAGTGGTGAGGAATAAGGAGTTAATGTTCAAAAGACCTTCGGAAGTATTTAGATGGGGAGTTCTCCCTGCAGTCTTGGGGCGTCCTGCTTGTGTGGGGATTTCCCAGGATTCCCAGCACCCCTCAGCTCCTCCTTGGGGAACCCATGCCCCTGCACCAAGAGGTGACCCCTAACCCTGGCTCCTGTCCCCACCCTTCTTGTCCCCTCCAAACCAGCGTCTCTTATCCTGCACTCTAAACAATGGCATCCTTTGTTTTAAAAAGGAAGGTGAAACAATCACGCTTCCAAAGTGACATTCACAAAAAGGAACAGGAGTGAAAAATTAGGCTGAGCCCAAAATGGTGTGTCCTGCAGGTCTCTCTCCTGCAGGTCTCTCTCCTTCCAAACGGCGTCCCCATGTGAAGTCTGAGCGAAGTCACATCTGACAAATCGGTGCCTTGTGTTTTACGCTCTGCAGAAAAAATAGCTGATGTGAAAGGGTTAAAAATGAGCTCTCTTGGTCAGGAGCCCCAAGCGACAGACATGCACGTTCAGTTTCTTCAGAAAGGAAGACAAGTGTTTTGTTAGTAACTGGATATGGCTCGAGCTGGTTTTTGGCCTCCGGTCCCTCTGCAGGTTGAGGAGTTGGGGATGGTCCAGTTCTTGTGGTTATTTGGAGGTGGAATCAAGGCAGGCGCCCCTGGGGAGGCGCTACCCACCCCCCCTCCTTCACATGGGAGGAAACTGGGCCCCATGGAGGGCTGTCAACTTGATCCGGGTCATCCTACTTAGTGACATAGCAAAGACAAGAGTGGGGACAGCTCACTTCCAGTCCCAGTGTCCTTTCTGGAAAGCACAGGGTTGTGTTAGAACGTGGATTCAGGCAGACACGGACTCAGTGCTGTTTCAGCTACTTCTTGGCTGAGTTACCTCCTGTAAATCATTTTTCCTCTCTATCCGGCTTTCTCGTGTGTGAAATGGGATTCAAAAATACCTCTTTGGCTGGGGTTTTGTATTAAATGAGACAGTATGTATAAAAACTGGAGATTTAGGTGCTCAAAAAAGTGTTCACTGTCAGGCTAACAAGAATTCTTCCAGGCTTGGGATCAGTCACGTAGATGGAACAGTCTCTCCTGAAGCAGGAAGGATGTACTTAGGCCTCCAAAAACCAAGTGTAGCATCCCCGTGAAGTCCTGCCTTACCCTCGGTACAGTGCCTTAGTCGAAGAACTCCCGGTCACAGGGAAAGGTAGACAGGATAGGGAGCATAAAAGAGCCTTTTCTGAGCAAAGGGGAGCTCACCCCAGAGAAGCACCGAGTTAACGATGCCCCAAGCAGTCCTGTGAAGTTAGCAGAGGCCCAGAGATTAGAAGGCCAGGAGGAAATAATGCTTTCTTGTCTTGGCCTGCAGTGACAAAAGAGAGCAACAGCTGGCGGGCATATGCAGCCTGTTAGGGGCATGCTCCATCAAACAGGAGGAAATCCTGCCCGGTGCTGGCCGGGCCAGGGCAGCCGCTGGGGAGCGGACTGTCCAGGGGTCTCAGGGAATCAGAGCTGCCACTGCCAAGGCTCCGGGCCCTGGGTCTAGGCCTTCAGCAGGGGCCTCCCTCCCCAGCCCTGGCCCCTAAGGCCCTTCCCCTTCCCTGGAGGTGTCAGATCCAGTGATGCTATCGACGGAATCTCTGAGGAAGTTGGGGTTTACTTTGTATCGACTTCAAAACGCCTGTGAATATCCCCCCTCTGGCTGGGTCCGGATGGGAGACTTTGGCCCACTCTGCAGCCCGGAATCCATTTCCCCAGCCAGGCTGGACGGCGAGCGGCCTTCTCCTTCCCCCTCCATTTCTTCCATGGTTTTCCTTTACCAGCCAAAAGGATCAAACTCATGAGAAAGGGACCAGGACTGCCTACCCGTCCCCTCTTGTACCCTCGGCCTTTGAGCTGTTGGACCATGTGACAAGATGCCCGGCGTTAGCCTCTGCTAATTAATCCGAAAGCTGGCTCCCTGTTGGCCCATAGATTTTTACAAACCTGAATTAAACGAAGTGTTTATGTGACAGATATGTGGGAGGGATTTCAGATATAATCACCATCAATCTGGCTGCAGCCAAAATAAATTCTGTGAAAAGTAAAACAAACTATTGCACAGACAAAGTAGGCCTTAGGGGTCTCCAGCAATAATCTGTGTTTTCTTATTTAGCCACGTCTAATATTTCTGCTCTTTTCAACGTAGATAGGATCTCAGCACACAGGGCACTCTTGCTGCAGCTGACAGGGGTGGACACACGCTCCCTCCGGCTGTGTGGAGGGAGAGGGGAAGGGATGTTGCATATTTACATTTAAATTCGTAGTTCAAATAAACCGGCTCTGGCTGGGCACCGGGGAGGGGAGGGAGCCCAGCTGTAAGGCCCAGGCTTGCTGCAGTCTCCTTCCCTCCAACCTGCCTAATTGGACTGCAGTTGGGGCAGGCAGGGGGAAGTCAGAGAACTGATCTTGCCAGAGAGGCCAGGCAAGGAGCCCCACGGAGCTACTGCGCAGTGTGCATGGGAGGCGTGCGCTGCAGGCTTCCCGAGGAGCTCTCCTTCAGTTATTTCAGCACTCCTGTGAGGAAAGAGAGTGAGGAAATGGAAGCTCCGACACAGGAGAGCTCTGAGCTGAGGTCTCCAGACTAGTCCTCTTCAGCCGCCCGCCCACCTGATACTGAGCATGGCACTAGCCTGGCTCCTGAACTCCAGCTCCTCTCCCTGCTGGGTCCTGCCCAGGTGACCAGCCTAGGACCTCAGCTCCCAAAAGGCCAAGACTCCAGCTGGCTGAACACAGATGTCCAGGTGCTGGACGCCAAGCCTCCAGCTTGCCTGTACCTGGGCTTGGCATCATTGCTGAGATACCACAATTTCTGGGAAACCCTCACTTCTCCCCAACCCTCGCTCAGCTGCTCAGAGCTTGCTGGGCCGGGGTCTAGAAGAAGCCACACCATTGAACTCAATGCCCGCCGCATCAGGCTGCTCCTGAGTCCGCGCCCTGGCTCCTGTGCTGCTCAATTCGTGGATCTACTGCCACATCAATGGTGTTCTTTCCTCAATATCAAGAATTGCTATATATAGGATGCTCAGTGCTATCCTTACTGATCCTGAGATGTGAGAGCCCTCTGAACATCCACCATGAGGGATGAATCTTTCTGTTTTTTCCATCTGCCCCTTGAATTCTGTTTGCAAGAATCTCATCTAGAGTCAAAGGGCCGACGCCCAGTGGGAGAACATACTAGATCAGTGACTCAGGCCACAGCTAGAACAAAGGCAACAGAGTCCCTGCTCTCTGACAACCCTACAACATCGAGGAGAGAGTCAATTATATCACAGTTTAGCTTATATATGTCTAGAGAGATCAGAAGGAAAACCTCTCTATGAAATAAAAGTTATGTTGTAACTTCGCAAACCTATTCATGCATGTATTCGATAATATTTATTGAGAGTCTACTATGTGCCAGACACTGTTCTAGGCCTTTGGGGTACATCAGTGAATTAAAAATTCCTTCCCTCACAGTGCTTATATTCTAATGGGCATAGACAGATGATGAATAACAATCATAAAAAATAAGAAATGTATACAAAAGGCAAAAACACCATTGAATAAACCAGAGCAGGGTAAGAATGATTGGAAATACTGGAGTGAGGAGTGGGTTACATTTTCCAGGAGGGTGTTTGGGGCAGGCCTTGCAGAGAAGGTGATATTTGCACAATCACTTGAGGGAGAAGGGGAAGTTAGCCATAAGCATATCTAGGAAAGGGTATTCCAGGTAGAGGGAAGAGCCAGTGCAAAGGCCTTGAGGCAGGAGTATGTCTGGCATGTTTAACAGCCAGAACAGCAGGAAGGCCAGAATGGCCAGAGTGACGTAGGCAGTGGGAAAGTATTAATAGAAGGAGGTGAGGTTAGAGAGCTAACAGTGGCCAAATTATCTGTGGCTTTGTAGGCACTGTAAGGACTTTGATTTTTTTCTATCCCTATTCGAGTAAATGAATAAAGGCCAGCCTCACTCATTAGTCAAGTGAGACTTCCAGAAATCCCACAAATATTTCTTGAATTTGTATGGCAAGCCCCGAAGGCACATTAATGAGTAGAGCAGTCTTGCCCTCACAAAGTTCAAGTTTGAATCCAGGTGTTTGCAGCAGTATATGCAGAGGAAAGAGCACGGAACTAGGGGTGGCAAGACATGAATTCTAGTCCTGCCTTTCCACGTTACTTTGGCCATTCACCAAACCTCAGCTTCCTGTCACTGGAGATAATTGCTTATGCCCTGGTCACCTCCCAGGTGCTAAGGTGACTGAATGAAACAAGGAATGTGAAGACTTTGAAAACTGAAGGCCCTGTGTAAACATGGGGATGGATTAGGGAATCCAGTTAACATGGTCATTGTTCTATGCCCCTTTCCTGGGGCCAGGTAGACACCGTCTGTGTTGTCATCTTTGCAGTGCCCACTGCTCTCTCGGTGACCTCACTGGCACTCACTCTGCCTGGTGGGAACCAGCAGCTGCCATTCATTCAAATCCCCAGCATCCAGGGGTGTCTGCTTTGCAAAGGAAGTTTACCCGTTCCTTCTATTTCATGCCTTTCTGATCAGATAAAGCTGCATTCGGTGCTAATTTTTAAGTGAAGTATGCAAGACTCCAACCAACAATAACAAAGACAGCACGGTGAGATTTTAAAATGCATTCAGACAGTGTGAGGATATTAATAGGGAGACACGTATCTCATTTCAGGCTACAAAGCTGATCCTGCAGTGGGGCGTGGAAATGCTGGGCGCTTCAAGGTTAGCTTAGACCAAAGAAAAGAACTCGGTTAAAATAACAGACATGCCCGAGGCTGAGTCCCAGACGCTGAGCTTCCAGCTCTAACGGCATAATCTGTCAACTCAGCTCTGTTTTGAGTAGAACTGGACATTCAGTAATGGCCAAAAACAGCAGTTGACTAAAATAATTAAGCTCCGTGTGGACAGTGATGGAGGTAGAGAAAGATAGAGCTGGATGGGCCTGTTTGAAATCATCTTGAACACGCTTCCTTTATTTTACAGCTGAGGATTCCCAGGCCTGCAGGTCACACTGTGATTTCGTGATGATGATGAAACTTAAGCTTAAATTTCCTGACACCTACTCCAATGTCATTTTCACTGGGGGTCCATTTGCTTCCTCTGCATCTCGGTGTTCTAAATGTCCCGTTTGTGCTAATGGCCCTCGGAACCCAGGACTAGCAGAATGGACACTTGGAGATTTTTTGGGTCCAGTGATGAGGATGGACTATGTTGGTCCTAGTGGGAAGGACATTTGATAAGGAATCCAAAGACCTGGGTCTGAGGCCTGGCTCTGCATTTGTTTACTGGGCAACACTTATCTTTCTGTCTGTTTTCTCAACTGCAAAACATGAATTGTTGCTAAGAAAATGTGTGCTAAAGGACTCTGAAAACTAAAACTATGCGTGTAGATTTTATGACCCTTATTTTCCATCTCTCTTCCCCAGATTCCAACATGTCATTTGTGAGGACATGGCTCTAAATCAGCGGTGAGCTCTAGCAACAGGGGATGTGGGGAAGTTGGCTGTCTCTAAATAGGCCCGATGTGCAAGCTTGGCCTTCACGGTCCTAGTACACGGGGCTCTCACCCTCATCACACCCAGCTTGACAGCCCCCCAGCCTCCTCATCAGTCTTCAAGTACTCCCTGCCTCTAGTTTGTCCTCGAGTTTGTAAATTTTTCTTCTTCACTTCTTCCTCCTAGCCTTTAAAATGGTACCATTCTCACCTCATTGGGACCATTTCCAAGTCCCCCAGACAAATTAGTTGCCATCTCCTCTGTGTGGGGGTGAAGGGAATGAGCCCCAGCTCTGCCACTTACCATGGGTTTACCTTGGGCAACTAGCATCCTCATTTATAAAATGGGGATAATAAAAGAATTTATATCATAAGCTTATTCTGATGAGTGAGTTAGTAGAAATTAAAGCACTTAGAACAATACCTTATTCATAAGTGCTACATAAATATTTTCTGTTGTTATTATGACTATTTAATATATCATATGCAGCATCACTGGTTACACATCTGCCTTCCCTACTCAGACTACAGAACCAGAGTGGAGTCCTATTTTTCTTGTTTCTTAGTGCTTAACTCTATGTTGGGAACACATTAGGTGCTCAGTAAACACTTGTTGGATAAATGGTTGGGGATAGTCTATGTGGTCACATCTATGACATCATTCATATTATTTCCCCCCAGTAAATTTTATAGGACAAGCAGTCTATCTGTTGTACCTCTGTGGCTTTCATGAGTTGTCTTGTGGTTTTAAAAATGCCAGATGTCTCATTTTTGTTTAAATAACAAAAGAAAGTTGTCCTGGAACTTTAAACAGTAGAACTACAATGTGAAAGCAAGTGAACCTCAATTGGTAATAAATCTTTCCCCTTGGAGCTGTGGTCCCAGTCACACTGTTCTTGGCATGGTCTCAGAAACAGAGCTGGGGCCGGGTTCTATGTGAAGAGTAATTAAAAAAAAAAGACGATCCTCACAATCACCACCCAAAGTCGTTGGGATCATATAGTGAGATTGGGTACAAAGGACACAGACAGGTGAATGCAGCTCCCAGAAGGAGGCTGGCAAGCTTAGGAGATGTACCATGAGGGGAGGCAGAATGCAGTTACGGCTATGATGTCCTGGAAGAAGTGGGTTTTAAGCCATTGGTTCCACTTTCTGCTTTTCACCTCGTTGCTGTGTGCAGTGTCCTGAGACTGACACCCAAGAGATTGTCCATCCGCCAGTTTGGGTTTAGAGTGAGTAGCATGGTGGGAAACTGCTACTTTACTGTTATAGTCTTAATTTCCTATTTCCAATTGTGTTCTTAAATACAACAAAATACAATCCCCTCTGAGGGATTATAGGGCTAAAATTCAACCACATTATCTCTTATTGATAGTCATTGGTCAAGATAATAATCTAACAAATTGTCACATTGGATAATATTTAGATATTAGCCAAGGCAGTAATGTAATACATGTTTATGAATATAATATGCAGTGTGTGTGGTTATATTACTATTTAAACAATGTAAGTTATGGATGGATAATCAGGAATATCAACATACTCCCTTCACTTATTAACAGGTGAGTAGTTACACAGTAGGATCCTTTGGATGGGCTGAGCAAGGGGCATTGTAAATTATCTGCAAAGACAATTGCCAACAATTCCTCCCCTCCCTGGATGTGCATGTTGGGTCTTCCTTCCAGAAATGGAGTCTGTTTCTCCTCCCCTTGAACCTGTCTGGTCCTGTGACTTGCTTTGGCCAACATAATTCTGCTCGTAAGAGGCCTGACACCTTCACCTTCTTAGAGCCTTGAGCCACCATGTAAGCCACCATGGCTACCTTGCTGGAGAGGGGACCCAGCCAACCCCCTGCTGTTCCAGCCTCCCCAGCCAAGGTACCAGACATGGGAGTGTGAAGCTGTCTTGGTCCTCCAGTCTCAATCATGATCCCCCGTGTAATACCACTCAGAAAAGAGAGGGTGTCTCTCGCACACCCTGTCTAACTTGCACCATTGTGAGCAACTGGTTGTTGTTTTGAGCCACTAGGGCTTGGAACGTTCTGTTACATGGCAATGCATACCTAAAACAAGGACAGTACTGATCTACATCCGTGTAGGAAGTCACTTCCTGTGTGTTCTCCTCTTTGGATTGGGACAGGCTGGGGAAAATCTTGAGGACCTCTCTCTCCGCATTGCTCATGGCAGTCGCTACCAGCTGATCACAGCTATTTTTGCAAAAGATGATACAATGTCAGAGAT
Organism: Lepilemur ruficaudatus; assembly: GCA_963574885.1. Taxonomy (NCBI): domain Eukaryota; kingdom Metazoa; phylum Chordata; class Mammalia; order Primates; family Lepilemuridae; genus Lepilemur; species Lepilemur ruficaudatus. The sequence continues at coordinate 45,378 of CAUYRT010024824.1, forward strand.
CATCTCGCCCTGTGGTCTGAACCCTGGCTGCAGATTAAAATGAATTAAAATTGCTTTAAAAATTGGACTGATGTCTAGGCTTCATCCCCAGAGAGCCAAATTCAACTGGGCCTCAGTATTTTGAATTATGCATATACACAAGCTGGGGTCTGAAGATGTGGATCACAGCTGGCTGAGTCTTGCTGGGGAGACCAGTTTGGTAGAATAATTATTTTGAGGGTTCTCAGGATGTTAGGGGCACACCGTTTAAAGACTCTAGGCACCAGAAGGGAGAATGGGTTCCTTGAGGGAAAATGAAGATTCAGGTGAGGGACAGAAGAGGACAGGCACCCAGGAGAGCCAGCTCCCAGGTCAGGAGGTAGAGAGACTTTCCTTCCTGTCGGGGAAAGCCGGCAGCTGCTCCGCGAGGGTAGGTTTTGAAATACGGCTCCAGATGGGATGGAAGTAGAAGGTACGCTCCATGTTTTGAGGTTTTTTCCTGTGGAGAATTTCTTAAAACTCAGACCTGACTGTCAAAAAGAACTGAGATGAAGTACAAAGCACACAAGAGATGTGTTTGACGCAACCGGGTCAGCGAAGTTCAAGGCGCCTTCTCTCCCGGCAAGTTTGGCAGGAATGCTAAAACACAGCCAGGGGACTGGAAACCTTATGACAGTAAAATTTTAAGGCTTCAATTTTTGGTAAAATATGACTTGCTGTCAGGTATATGAGTTGGTAGCTTTGATGCAAATGTATAATAAATCTCACCTCTTTACTGAAATCCGAAGAGATTTTCTGCATATAAATAAAACCATGAGTGTGATAAAATTGCTTTTGATCACCTCACATGAAAGGTGTTAGGAATTTTCAAACTGTTACCGTAATTAAAGTACTGTGGTGTGAAAAAAAAATATTACATGAATATTTCTCCTTACGCCCCTTTTTAAAAGACATTTCTGGAGAAAAACCCATGCACCCACTTTGGTATTGTTTTGACCTTAACTTTGTTGTTTGAAGAAAAGTTACAGCTTTTAGTGACAGTGGGAAAATTGTCTTGCAGTTGAAAACACTATAAACCATGGATGACATTGGAATTTGCAAAAATGAACCAAATTTCTTCTCACAGCCTCAGCAGAAACGGATGACTTATAAAGAGCTCATTCTTGCTGCTAAAGGAATTGCCTAGGGACCAACCTTCCTTCTTTTCCTGGTCTTGATCTCCTGTCTGTAGGGTCATGGTGGGAAATAGTCTTTGCCTGACTTGTTCTTTCTATAGGTCTTACTAAAATTATCTGTTGTATTTTCTATTTATACTAATCACAGGTTTTTTTTTGTTGTGTTGTGTTTTTTTGAGACAGAGTCTCACTCTGTTGCCCAGGCTAAAGTGCCGTGGCAGCAGCCTAGCTCACAGCAACCTCAGACTCCTGGGCTCAGACGATCCTTCTGTCTCAGCCTGCCAAGTAGCTGGGACTACATACATGTGCCACCATGCCCGGCTAATTTTTTTTCTATATATTTTTAGTTGTCTGGCTAATTTCTTTCAATTTTTTTATTAGAGACGGGGTCTCGCTCTTGCTCAGGCTGGTCTTGAACTCCTGAGCTCAAAGGATCCTCCCACCTTGCTGTCCCAGAGAGCTAGGATTACAGGCGTGAACCACCACGCCTGGCCCTAATGACAGTTTTTATTCCAAAATCACAGGCTAAAAACGGTAGAGGTACTCAAGTGAACGCTCCCATCTCCTTGCACACACGCTGGAGTATAATGATGGCTGCCTCAATGATCTCCGGGCTCCATCCCACCTTCTCCCATTCATCCCGTGCTGTCTCAGGATTTAATAGTCAGTTGCTTGAATCTGCATATGCAATTCCACTCAAAATCATTAAAGGACTCCCTTTTTCTTGCTGAATAAAGCTCTAACCCTTAGCCTGGCCTTCAAGACCCTCTACAAACAGGTTTAACTTTATCTCTAGCATTCACCTAACTTGAAACCTTGGATTCAGTCTTACCTCTATATTCCCCTCTGTTCCCATGTCTGACATCTTGGCTTTCATCCTGCTAGAAATGTCCTCCCCTCTCTGGTAGGACAATTCCTAAAAGGTCCAGCTTATTTCTATTTCCTCTGGGAAATTTTCTCCAGTTATTAATGTTTCATCTGACTCTCCTGAGTTTTAGTGGGAATTATTTGATACTTAGCATATACTGAATTGTATCTGTATTTCTATTTTATGTGTATACCTTATTTTTCATTCTAGATGTTAATATTTCATTCATTTATTCAGCAAATATTCATTGTGAACTAACCATATGTGAGCCTTTGGGCTTCATGCTGGAACACTGTAGTGAATGAGACAGAAGTGGTCCCTGCCCTACAGAGTTTACAGTCTAGTGAGGGGTAGTAACCATTCAGTGTGACAAGTGCTATTTAGGGGACAGTACTTGGTGCTGTGGGAAAACATAAGAGGGCCACTTAACTGTGCTCAGGGGGGCAGAGAGGCCTCCTAGAAAAAGCAATTCCCTGAGTGAGATTTAAATAATAGCTAGGAATTAGCTAGACAAGGATGTTTGGGAATACTGTTTCTGGAAGAGCAAGCAGCATGTTTAGGTCATGGATCACTGAAAGAAGTCAAAGATCAGGATGGCTGGGGAATAGAGGAGGTGGGAAGAAGTGATAAGAACATTGTTGGAGGTAAGCAGAGGCCTAGCTCTGAGCCTTGTGTTCATTCTGTCAATGGATGCTTTTTATGCACTATTTTCTTTAGGATAGCTTCCCCTGTAAGAAACAAGACCAGCAACCCTGGAATCACCTATCTCTGGGTTTCATACCAGAGATAGGTGATTCATGTATGAAATCCGGAGATAGGTATTTCCAGCCTTTGATTAATGTCAAGGCTTTGAGTCAACTTCTCCAGGGTTTCTTTGGTTTTTCCTTCATCATCACAGTTGGCTTCCACAGCTTCAAACATCATACCCTCATTTGGCACAAAGGTAGAGAGGGTGGAAGGGGTGAGGATCTCTTCCACATATCTCATTTTTATCATGTGGGAGAATCTTTCTCAGACTATTTTCTGCAATCTTCATTCTGCATATCATTGGTGTGAACTCGGTCATAGGCCTACTTTAAATCAAACACTGGCAAAGGGGAATCAGATTTCCATGATTAGCTGGAACCAAACATGATTCATCTTCTGAAACTGTAGGAAAGCCCTATCTTCCCTAAAGGCATCATCACCCCATACTTGAACAATTGGTTTTTAAGCAATCAAGAAAGAAGAGATTACTGCTGGGAAGACAACCACAAAACATCTGCTGAATAGATTGCCTCAAACCCCCATACCAAAGGCTTAGCAGAGGGAAAAGCATGTTCATTTCTAGGCATAAAAATTTGATTTAATTTCTGTTATCATATATAAGACGTCTGGCTTTCAACAAAAAATTATGAAACATACAAAAAAGCAAAAAAAAAAAATACACTGTCAAGAGACAAAGCAATCAATAGAATCAGACTCAGATATGACACAGATGTTGGACTGATCAGAAAATTTGAAATAACTATGGATTATATGGTTTAAAGGCTCTAATGGAAAAGACAGACAATATGCAATAGCAGATGGATTATTAGCATAGAAATATGAAATGGTAAGAAAGAATCATGTAGAAATGCTAAAAATGAATGATACAGTTACAGAGATGAAGAATGTTTTTAATAGGCTTCTTAGTAGACTTGATACAGACAAGGAAAGTATCAGTGAACATGAAGATAGATCAGTAGAAATTACTCAAACTGAAGCACAAAAAGGAAAAAGTGATGAAAAGAAAGAAAAACAGAACAGAACATGCAAAAATCTGTGGGGCAATATCAGATAAGCTACACATGTAAATTATGATCCTGGTAGGAGAAGAGAGAGAAAAGGGCAGAAGAAATATTTAAAGAAATAAGGGTTGAGAATTCTCCAAAGTTAATTCCAAACACTATACTATGGATCCAAGAGGCTTAGAGAACACCAAGTAGAATAAATACAGAAACAAAACAAAATAACCTAGGCATATTATATTCAAACTGTTGAAAACCAAGGATAAACAGAAAAGTTTGAAGGCAGTGGAGGAAAGAAATGACATTATACACAGAGAAACAAAGATAAAAATTACAGTAGATTTCTTGTCAAAAACTATGTAATCCAGGAGATGATGGAGTGTCATCTTTTAAGTGCTGAGGGGAAAAACCTTGTCAAACCAGAATTTTATATCCCATGAAAATAATTTTCAGAAATGAAGGAAAAAAAATAAAGCCTTTCTCAGACAAACAAAAGTATCATTGACCACAAGTAAAAAATGGTATCTCACTATTGTTTGATCTATTACTAGTAAGCAGTGAGGCTAACCATGTTTTTTTTTGGGGGGACAGGGTCTCTGTCACCCAGGTTCTGGAGTACAGTTGTGTGATCATAGCTCACTATAACCTCAAATTTCTGGGCTCAATAAATCCTCCTGCCTCAGCCTCCCAAGTAGGTAGGACTATAAGTGTGAACCACTGTGCCCAGCTAATTTTTAAATTTTTTATGTAGAGTTGGTATGTTGCCCAAGTTGGTCTTAAACTCTTGGCCTCAAGTAATCCTCCCCCCTTTGCCTCCCAAAATGCTGGGATTACAGGCATAATTCACTATGCCTGGCCTATCCATTTTTTTGTGTGTTTAATACTAACTTGTATTTTATCTTATGTGAATTACCAGTTCATATCTTTTACCCATTTTTCTACTGGGCTATTTGTCTTTTTCGTGAATGAGTTCCTTATATATTTTGAATACTAATCATTTGTGTACAGATGCAGCAAATATTTTTTCCTAATCTGTTACTTTTATTATATTTTTGGTGACTTCTGCTGACAGAATTGTACAATTTGACAAATTGAAATTTTACCACTTTTTCCTCTAGAGTTTTTGTATAGGCTTTCCCTATTTCACATTCTCTAATATTTTCTTTAATGTCTTACAGTTTTGTATTTTGTTTAGGTTTTTAATTTTTGAACTTTTATTTTTGAATAGTTAAAAATAGTGAAGTAAATTAATTTTTCCCATATGGACAGTGAATTCCTCCAGTACCATTCTTTGAATAGTCAGTCTGTCCTTTCCTTCACTATTTGAAATGTCACATTTATCATATAATACATTCCCATGTATTTGTGATGTGGCCCTGCTTCTAGATGCCCTTTTATATTCTATTGAACTATTTTTTTAATCCTTACACCAATATTACAATGTTTTATTTCTCATTGCTTTATATTATATTTTGATATTGTGATAGGCAATGACCAGGCATGTCCTGCTCATCTCCTCCCAGTAGATAAATGACATACCTGCCAAAAATTTTTGAAAAAGGGAGTTCTAAATGAGAAAATATGCTCCCTATACTTCTAAAGTGGTCCAGCAGAGAGTGGGCTGGAGGCTGAGTAGTGATGATAACCAGGCGTCAATAGTGATGATAACAGGTGGCCTGTAGTGTTGTCTTAGTGTTACCCGGCATGTGTGATGCCTGGTTATTATCATTTAATTTGTATTATCATTTAATTATAAATGCAGCAATGTGCATTACAGCAATATAGCAAGAAATTGAACCTGATAATAGGTCTAGATAACATGGTTTGCCAAAAGTGGTTTTGTAAAACCATTCTGGAGTTTTAAGATGTCACAGTTGAGGATCACCGTGCTCCAGAAAATGCTGTTCCTGACTTCTCATCACCTGGAGGTTTTTCCTGGCAGGTGGACCAGGGCCTGCACTCAAGCCTGTCTCTCCTGGTGGAATTAGGGAAAACCCATGAAGCTGTGCTCACCAAGCTCTCCTGCTTGGTGCAGTCTCTTATCCTTTAAGGTCAAGGCTATGACATGCAGTCCGTATACTCTGTGCCTGAGTGTTCCTCCTTAATCATCCTCAAGTCAGCCTCAGCTGGGCTACTCCAGAAAGTTAGAATAGCATGTTCTCTCTTCTAGAACTTGCTTTTCAAAATTTCCTTGGATATTCTTTCACATTTTTTCTTTGAGAAGAATTTTAGAATCATTTTGTAAGTTCTTTGAATTTGTAGAATAACTTGGGGAGAATGAGCACCTTTATGATGCTAGGTCTTCTCAACCAAATACACGAACGTTTTCTCCATTTATTTGGGTTTTCTTTTATGTCCTTTAGTAAAATTTTATCATTTTTCTTCACTTAGCTCTTACACATTTTTAGTTTATTCTTAGGTATTTTGTAGTTTTGTGGCTTTCGTGAATAGGATCTTTTTCGTGACTTTTGTAACAGTTACCATGGAAAGGGGCAAGCTATAATTTTCATATGTTAACATTGTGCTTGGCCCCCCCAACTGAACGAACTGTGTGGATTCTGATAGTTCGGGTGGTTCTCTTAGATTTTGTAGGTATACAGTTATGTTGTCTGCAAATATTGATAATTCTGTTTCTTCCTTTCAAATCTTTATGTCTTATTTCTTTTCCTTGTCATTTAATTGTCTAGGACTTTCAGGTCAATGTGAAATAATAGCGGTGAGCATTCTTATTTTATTCCTAACATCAATAGGAATAATTCTCTTATTTCATTCTTAAGTATGATATTTGCTCAAGTTCTAGCTGACTTTCTTTATCAAGAAAATAAAATTTTCTTCTATATCCAGCTTGGGAAGAGTTTATTGGGAATGGGTATTAAATTTCATGAAATAATTTTTCTGCTTCTGTTAAGATGATCATATAAATTTTCTCTTTTAGTCTATTAATTTAATACTATTTTGAAATATTGAACCAATATTGCTTTTTAGGGAAGAAACTCTATTTTATTTTTCCCATTTGTGGTAATCATGCTCTTAATTTGCTTATAAAAACTTAAATAGCACAGGCAATCTTTGGTTTGCTTGAAAACTGACTGCTTTTGGGACCTCCCTGACTCTGTTGTCCTGTTATTTTTACTTCTGGGGATGGAGTCTGTGCTCATTCTCTTCAAAGGTTATTGCAGATTATTTAAGGGAGATTAAGGATATTTGGAACACATCCTTAACTTTTTAATATTACTTAATTTTTAAATTTATAATTGACATAATCATTGTACATAGTTATGGGGTACCATGTGATGTTTTAATGCGTGTATGTATTGTATAATGATCAAATCAGGGTAATTACCGTACCCATCACTTTGAACATTTATTATTTCTTTGTAGTGATGACATTTAAAGTCTTCTCTTCTAGCCACCTTGAAATATACACCACACTGTTATTTGCTACAGTCACCCTACTGTGTAACAGAACACCAGAACTTAGTCTTCCTGTCTAACTTTGTAGCTACTGACCAACCTCTCCTGGTCCCCCTTCCCATATTCTTAACTTTTAAATGGACATAATGGAAGAAAATCAAGGCATAACAAGTGGTAATTGGTGCCTATCAGAAACACTATCCTGAATATTTGAGGTGGGCTAAAGTACTGGTATGACCCATGACCCATGATAGTATTATATAGCCCATCTTCACATGAGAAAACAGGCAAAAGTACAAACAATTACATGAGAATAGAGGAGTTGTACAACCATGGAGTCAGTCAATCCAGTATCCAGGACACAGACAAGAAGCTAATGATCTTTCGGTTTCCATGACAACCAGAGGTGGCTTTACCATAATGCTAATGAAGCTTAAGCTTCCAGGCTTCTCACTTGCACAGTCCCCTTCCAAGGCCCTGCTCCTAATTTTGCATTTGTAATTTTATATTCTTTACCTTAAAAGAGACCTCACATTGTATCAACTTTAAACCTTACAAAAGCTGCACCCCTAATGACAACCCCAGGCGTGGCTTGCGTACCAGCCACCAAGCCTGGACCCAGTGCTCTGAAAGCCCTTTTCTGGCAACCCTGATCATTCTCTCAGTTTAGTAATTAGAGTGGGAGGCAGATTAAATTACCCTGTTGCTTCCCAGCTGCGCTGGGAGAACTGTGGCCTGACATAGAAGCTGGTGGGTGTCACGTGGAACGAGTGCTCAGCTATCTCACACGCTTCTCTCGGTGGGGGCACGTGACCAAATTCGTTATTAACACTGAGCTGATCTGGTTACCTTGACTGACACTAAGTGATTTCAGCCTGGGCTATATTTGTCTCTGTAGGGAAAATGACTGCTGGGGAGCTGAAAGGCTATTTCCTTCTTCAAATACGTTTGGGGCTGTCACTGCAGAGTTACGCACCCTGACATCAAAATCAGACCCATGGGCTTTGGAAGACAGAAAATGACATCACGGGGAAAAAATGGTGTCAGCTTACTTTTGCTTTTTTGTTCTTTTTCTAAACTCTGACAGAGAAGTAGTTTGTCTAGAATTTGCAAGGCTTTCAGGCGAGGGAAAGGAAGAATTAGTGGTAGTTCTACTTGTTTGCACACACAAAAATTAGTTTCCAGGACATATTTTTCTATCTCCGTGGTCCGACTCTGTTACTATTAAGCTTAATGAAATGTTTTTTATTTGTTAGGGCTTTGGTGTCTAATTAGCAAGCCTGCTGAATCATTTAACCTGCTATTGAATAAAATTTTGAGCTTTAGTACAATAAAATATTATTTAATGTAACATTTATTTTTGTCTATAGTGCCAAAAAGAAAAATATTAGCTACAAGAAACTTCACCCTTAACTCTGAATACACTTTGCCATGGTTGCTAAGCACAAAAGACAGGTCTATGAATGACCTAATGTTATCTTTATAATGCTGTGCCATATGAATTCTGAATGTGTGTAAGAAATACATCAAACCTTGTGTAACACAGACAAAAATCATTTACTGCTAATTCATAAACTTCAATTAGAATTTTAAATTAGACCAAAGGGGAAATTTTAGCCTAAAGATATCACATAGAGCTATGGTGGCTTAAAGTGAACTATTACTCTACCTCATAGGATTTAATTATTTTGGATGAAGTAAAAGTTTAATTTAGCAAGCAGTTGTTTTGATGGAGGGTCCTCTTGACTCGAGAATCAAAAATGGAATGTTAAAAAATTAAAAAAGAAACACCACTCTTTGTCATTATATGCGTTCTGGTTCTCTCTATACTACTGGTGTAGAGAGGCGGAACCCTCTTGCAGGGTCCACAGCCTGGTGGGTTTTGGCACAGACATGCGATAAATCTCATTCCAACCACTACCTGCCTGTAGAAATAGTTCTCTTTCCAGACCGAGTTAAGGAGTAAAGAGGCAGAATTACTATTTAGCTTCAAATCGCAAAGTCATAACTACCAAATCTGCTCCTCCCCTCTTGAATTTCTGCCTTCTCTCAGGGGAGATGACAATGACATGGGCTGGTTTTAAATCAGACAGAGGAATGGGAGGGAGTGTCCACTGACCTAAGGAAAATGTCTCATCTCATGAAAACATGGTTCCTTTTATATAGAGGCATGTAAAAATGCATGTAAACAAGCATTTTTATTTGAACATTAAATTTTATTGGAACAGAGCATGTGTTTTGTTATACTGGTGACTAATGCCTTTTAAAAATGAGATTTTGAAATGCCATTCTGGTTAAGTAACTGAGATGAAGAGCTTTTGGAACATTGTTCTGGTGTGAACCCCTATAGTAATAGCTGATTAGCAGCAAGACAACTTGAGGTGCCAAAAATATTTTCCGCAGAATCTTCTATTAAGTGGGAAATGGTTTTGTTTTTTTAAAAAGGTTATCCAAATAGTTTTGTCTGGAAAACCTCTCTAGCTAGACTTCAGAAGTCATCAGTTTGCAAACATTGATGTGCAAAAATATTTATTTGCATGTAGATGCCGTGGTTGGGCCCTATTTCCCTGTTGAATGGGGTCAGTAGGAGAGTGATTTATTCAAAAACATCTAGTTAAAAATAAATTTACGAGAAAAAGAGGAGGAAAAATCCAAGAATGAAAGTTAATAAACATGTCAAAAGTTGCTTATCACAAAAGAAAAAAATTATCTTTAACACCCATTCTCTTACAAAGCCTTGATCGTAGCCCGTGAATGTGGTTTGCCTTTTATTTATTTATTTATTTATTTTTTTTGAGACAGAGTCTCACTCTGTTGCCCAGGCTAGAGTGCCGTGGTGTCAGCATAGCTCACAGCAACCTCAAACTCCTGGACTCAGGCGATCCTTCTGCCTCAGCCTCCCGAGTAGCTGGGACTACAGGCATGCGCCACCATGCCCGGCCAATTTTTTCTATATATATTTTTAGTTGGCCAATTAATTTCTTTCTGTTTTTAGTAGAGACAGGGTCTCGCTCTTGCTCAGGCTGGTTTCGAATTCCTGACCTGGAGCGATCCTCCCGCTTTGGCCTCCCAGAGTGCTAGGATTACAGGCGTGAGCCACCATGCTCGGCCTGGTTTGCCTTTTATAGGAAAGTACTTTTTGACTGCAGATGAATTCCTGGATGTTAGCTGGTATGATGATGATGATGATCACGTTCATGGGAGTACACTTGTTCAAGGAAATAACAGGAAAACCAGAAGAGGCAAAGTAAATAAAAATACTTTTCAAATAAAATTATTAAAATAATGAATGTGTTAGAAATGAATATTTTTCCAGGTTGGTGATTTTCTTGTCACTTAAAGTGTACAGACAATTGAGTCCCTACTGACAGTCACCTAAGTCACGGGGGTCAGCCTTCTTGAGTTCCTCTGGGTTCCCAGATCTGGCATCCTTGTGAAGGTGTGTCCCAGTATCATTCCTGGCTCCTGAAAGATTTGGACCTAGGCCATCAGGGAAAATCTTCCCATTTTCAGATTTCATAAAGGTCCTATGGTCTGCAGGGTATGTATGTTGAAAAAGAAAAATGCTTAGTTCTCCTTATCATGGTACAAACCCAACACTGGTTCCATGGGAGATTGGTTTTTGCTCATCCCCAAATTTTTGAAGTTTATATCCTTCAAGGCAACCTCGGTCTCCCCAAATTTCACCTGATTCTGAGCTGAAGCAGCTACAAACCTGATTTGTGTTCTGTCCTGAAACAGAACAAATCAAACACCCTTAATTTGTAGTACAGTAGGAAAGCTCATGGGCTTTGAAAACTGACAACCTTTGAGTTTGAAGTTCTGCGACTTACTAGCTATATAACTTTGGGCACATTTGCCTCAGTTTCCTCTTTGTAAATGGGGAAAATAATACTTTCTTTCCTTGACATTGTGAGCATTAAATAAGATAATAGAAATCATCTGGAATGTATTAGAAACCTTATAAATGTGCATCCTGATCCCTCCACACCCCTTTTGGGAAACCCTTTCTTTCTTGGATAAATCCATACTTTCGGGAGGCTCAGAGCTCTTGGCAGTTCTCATTAACTTACAGAAGATTTTCCAGGATATTTTTGTGTTTCTGGATTGTCAAATCGTAAGTGGGTGTTTTGATTTGAAATAGCTCTCGAGGTCTCTGCAATTCCTCATAGTCTGAATATCATCTTCAGGGGGAGCAGAACACAGATTGGGGAGTCTCTGTAGTATGACGTTCATGGCTTCACTTGCGGAGACCCTTCCTCTCTCTACACATCTGTACTGAACCTGGGCTTCTTCTGGAAGGAGGAAAGAGGTTCCATAAACTCTGAGCTCTTGCTTCAAAGGGATGTTGTGTTAATGGCTGTATTAATGATAGAGTTTTGGGCATGATGAGAACAAGGGAAGATTATTGGAGGAAGATGCTTTTGTGAAGCAGAACTTTCCCTGAACTCCACAAATGCCCATGCAGTGATCTGCTTATTCCACCTCAATATGAGGTGGGCTCTGGCTAAGAGCTTGTATAGGCTCTAGCAGAAAGTACAATAAATAGCCCTCGTGAACACAACTAGGGATCTTGGCCTGGTCAAATTCAAGGTTGTTCATTAATCTAACATTTACTGAGCACCTTTTCCCGCAGTGTACATGTGTTTTGCCCATTGTGTCACAGCATGCGCACTAAAGGACCCGTTGTTTAGATCAAGGTCCTGGTATAGGGCTCCATGGATGGGCATCTGAAAGGAGGTGGTCCCTGACACTGTGTGCAAAACAGTATGTGCATGTGTTTTTGAGCACTTCTGGGGATAACATCCAGAACTTTCATTAGCTTCCCAGAAATGTAGGAACCTCCTGCTGATTATGAACTGAATGTCCTCCCTGTATTCCACTGGGGCCAGTAAGAATCTTGGCTCCCAGGGTCCCTCTTGGGCCTCTAGATAGATAAAATATTATGACAGAGGGCACATTTACCATTCCCTGGAAGCCCATGCCCAGGGACTGAGTGCTTAGCAGTATTTGCTGTGCCTCCTTCCAACCACTGCTTCCTGGACCATTACCTGGTCACAGGCTGGTCTGAATTCAGCTAAAGGTAAATCATTTTCCACCCATTTGGTACTAAGCCACATTTTGGGCTAAAGTTGCAGAAAGAACGTTGAGTTTGGCCATGGAGGGTGGTGCTCTGGGCTGTGCTCAGCCACCTCAGCCCGGCTGTTCAAGTCTTGGCTGTCCTACCGGGATGTGAACTCTTGGCTGCAGGTTCACGACTCCCTCCTGCATTAAAGCGCCCTGCACAGGGCCTGGTACCCTGAAGATGCTCAGCTCGTGTTCATGGAGTTGAAGGGCTGATAATCCTTGCCCCCGTCTAAGAGAGGAAATCAGACCATATATTGAGTAAGCATGAGAGAATTATAGGTCAAGAGCTCAGAGGTGGCAACTTAGAGGATAGGGGACTTTGGCTTAAGGGCTGGGTGGGTTATGGGTAATCAAAGAAACCTTCATGGTGGAAGGGCCTTAGAGATAGGGCTTGACAGAATGGTAGAAGGTAGACCTATGGGCTTGCAAACAAAGGGCATTTCCAGGAGGGAAGAGGCTTGAACAGGAGAACACAGGGGCTGGGAGGGGCTGGGCTAGAGCAAGCCACATGGTTAGACTGGAACCAAGAGTGCCTAGAAAAGAGTGGCCAAATTGGGTTGGAAGTGGATGGCTGCCCACTGTTGTGTGGTCACCTCACCCACGGAGAAGACAGCCGAAGGACTGCGGGATGGGCCTGGCTGTCCCCCTTGGCTGTGCCATTGAGCCAAGGGACGTGCTGGGCCCAAGTCCTGTGGGTTAATTGTCCAAGGCCCCAAGCCAAGGCTACCCAACAAGGCTTGGTGCTGTGCCAGGTTATGCTTTTTACAATTAAAACCTCACTGGTCTCGGAGGAAAGTGCTCCCGCCTGTCAGTTCTTTGTGCTCACACAGATCACTATCGAAGGCAGGCAGGAAGCAGATCTATAATTACTGAGGCAGCTGATACGCTTTTCCCAGGGGATTGTGTTTCAGCTTATAATGTCATCATTTATAAGTCCCGTTCATCTCTGGTAATGAAATGAAGTGGAGCAGTGCTATTGGATTTGAGATAGAATTTATTTTTTTCTCTCTTATCTCTCTCCACCCTCTCACCTCCCTTCCCCACATTTCAGCCTGTCTCCAGTTGATCTCTGGCATTTTCAATATCACAACTGCTCACCACAGAGAGAATATTCTGGGAGACACTAAAAATTGGAATTGTTGCTTAGTAACCTCCATGAGACTCAAATCTCCTTTAAAAACTAGTTTAAATTTTTCTCTTCCTCCAGGTAGCCTTCTTGGATTGCCTTTCTCTGAGATTTTGCTTCCTTTATCGTGGCCTTGTTCTCTTCTGCTGTAGCTGGTCCTAAAGGAATATTGTGACTATTTGAGGCTCTGGACCCTTTAAACATCAATTCTCTAAGGACAAATATTCTTTTATACTGGGGACAAAGTACGGTGGGGGTGGGGGTCTGATGCCCCCTCTCGGCCTCCATGTGGCAATTGTCTTCTCCATCAGCCTGTATGCTGCAGGCCCTGCTCTCTCTCCAGACGCTTATCCAGGCTTGCTAGGGAAAGGGTAAATTGTACAGTGGATGGGTGGGTGGTGTGTGCGTATATGTGCATCCTTGCCTGCCCGCTGCCCAGGCCCCTCAGCCCACTTTCCTATAGGAATTCAAGCATCACTGATGAAGGCACTGGAGGGGTCTGGAGCCTGAAATCCTGGGGACTCTTCGTCTGTGTAGGTACCACCTGTTGCTGTCCTTAGCTCAGACAGGGCTATTCCGTGAGGAAAGGCGTGGGTCATCCATCATCAAAAAGTATTTTTAATGGTCTATCAGCTGACAGTTCAATTAGGTGCTTCATCAGCTTAGTTGAATTTGAAGAATGGAGAATCAACTAACTGGGAAAATTTATTCTTAGTAATTATACTGATTCATATTCTCAATTTATAGAAAATATGTCAAAATGTCTCTACCATTTCTATGGAATGACCATTAATTATATTGTGTCACTTTTTCACATGAAAGTGCTTTGTTTAATTTGATATACTCTAAAAGGGTTAAAATAATCAAAGCATTGTCAATTTTAATATATCTTACTAATATGAAGGGTTTTTAAAAAATACATTTACACACACACACACACACACACACACACACACACATACACAATTGGAGCTGCAGGTTTAGCTCATGCAACTTGTGGATTTTGTCCACCATTTAACTTCATTAGTAAAACCAAAACTCAAATGTCAAACCAGATGGCCAAATCATAGTGACTCTCGGTCAGAAAAAGTCAGACTTCATTTTTTAATTCCAGTAAACATGTCAACATGCCTCCTGGAGACAGTCTCAGTTATGAATTCTACTTCTGGTAGAGCAAAAGATAAGGAAGGAGGCTTGCCACGACTTTGTCACTTGTAGGAAATCAGGTGCTGCCACCTGTAGTATTTCTTCCAGCTCTCTCTTTGCTCTGCTCTCAGGGCACTCAGCCTTAGAAAGAATCATTCTTTGACAGTAATAGTCAGGGATGGAAGACAGTGAGATTGTTAAATTAAATGTATGGTAACGTGCTTCTTTGATACCCTTTAGGTTTTGACCTCCTGGGAACAGCCGGCATAGTAATTAAAGCTCAGGACAGCCTCGGGGGATCTCTTTCCTTTGTAAAGTGGAATTGGGAAAGGGAAGTGAGAAAGAACCCTCAGGAGCCTTGACCATGAGACATCCTCAGGCTGATGTTTTCGAAAAATCATCATAGAAGTTGAAAATCTAGAATTAGATTTCCTTAAAGCTACCTGTGTCCATATATCTTTGGGAAAGTCTTGGGTTAGCCCCGGCCATGCCTCATGCCTTGGTCTGAAGACCACTGGCATGACCCAAAGAGTGGCAGTGCGGCCAGATGGCGAAAAGACAACACTGGCCCTCGCCTCTCACATCTGATCTCACTCACCAAGCTTTGACAGGAGCCGGGCACAGGGCTAGATCATACGGGGGGAAATATACTCTCCTCCTGCCTATAAGGAGTTGAAGGAGTTCAGGATATACGCCCAAAATATGCTGCTTTGGTATATTGATTATTTTGAGCTGAAGGCACTTGAAAAATAGCAAATGCAGAGACAGGCTTTCCCTGAACTCCTTTGATGTACCTAAAGACAGACACTGTAAAAGGAACTCAGTTGTCGTAAATCCCCTCCCCAGGAGTTTCATCAACCAAGGAAGGCTGACTCTCATCACAGGAGACGAGACTAGAAGTCAGCACCACACTCAGACACATTTTGTCACAAACCGCCCTGTCTCCCATCCATTATTCTCAGGGCCCATTCATCCTTCCTGAAAATAACCTGCTCTTTCCCAAGTGGCCTGCATATTCCCTCCCCTTCCCCTGTTAAGATGGCATATAAGCTTGCAAATCTCACCACTCTTTTGGGTATTCACTTGTTTTTCTTGTGATGATCCCCTGCTTGTCGTATTAAAAATTAATAAATTCATATACCGTTAGTCCTGTTGATCTGCTAGCTGTCAGTTTATTTCATACACTCAGTGATGGAACCCAGGAGAATGGAGGGAAAGTCTTTCCCCTGCTATGGTCTGAATGTTTGTGTTCCCTCAAAATTCATATGTTGAAAACCTAATGACAAATGTGATAATAGCAGGAGGGGGAGCCTTTGGGAGGTGATTAGATCATGAGAGCTCGCTCCCACCAAGGGGAATAGTGCCCTTCCGAAAAAGCTCCCAGAGAGGTGCCTTGCTCTTCCACCATGCAAGGGTGCAGGGAGAAGGTGCCCTCACTGAACCAGGAAACCACCCTCACCAGACAGGAAATCTGCGGGCACCTTGATCTTGGACTTCCCAGCCTCCAGAACTATGAGTAATACATTTCTGTTGTTTATACGCTACCCAGTTTATGATATTTTTTTACAGCAGCCTGAACAGACTAAACTACTTTCCTATAAAGTCTATTTGTTAGAAGGAAGTCACTAGGTCCAGGTCACACTTAAAGGGAAGAGATTACACAAAGGCACAAATGCCAAGAGGCAGAGACCATTAGGAACCATCCTAGAAGCTGCCTGCCACAGTACTTGATGTTTTTTTGGTCTCAGTCTTGGGTCCTGGTTGCTCTGTGGGTTAAGAGGAAAGTCTTACTTCATATCCTGTGACAGAAATCATAAAAGTTTTGAAGAAAATACATGTATAAAGATATTCACTACTATGTTATTGATAATAACATAAAATTAGAAACAGCATAGAGTCCCTTCACAGGTCTGGGAAGTATCCAGGTAGTATGTCCCTCCCCCCACCCATCCTGCTCAGCTCCATCAGTTTAGGCTCTGAGGTAGGAGGGGACGAGCAAACTGAGAGGAGCCGTACATCTAGGACACTCCTGTCCTTCTACATCTCTCCCCCTTTGCCTTTTGCCCACAAGAGTTTACATAGGCTGGATACAAAGGCCAGCAAAACCTCTACTGGAGGCTGATGGCCTGGGGAATATGAAAGTGTGAAAAGGATACCAATGGGGACAGGGACAGGTTCTTTAGAAATGACCTCCTGTCAAGCAAAGGGGAGGGGAACTAGCTGCTCTCTCTTGTGTATTAGCGCTTTCTCTCTCTAACACACACAAAAACACATACTGTTCATTCTGTTATCATTTATAAAAACTGAATATAGGCATACTTGAATCCATATTTCTTCTAAATACTAGTGCTATGAATGAAAAGAAAAAATTCTGAATAACCAACCATGCATAAAAGGAAAAATTTGCATTCTTGCAATCTTCCCTTGGTGTCCTTAGGGGATTGGCCCCGGGACCTCCTCTACCTGATGAATACCACAATCTGTGGATGCTCAAGTCCCTGACATATTAACAAAATGGCATAGTGTTAATATTTGCATATAACCAACGCACATCCTCCTGTGTACTTTAAATCATCTCTAGATTATTTATAATACCTGATACAGTATAGATGCTATCTAAATAGTCATTACACTGTATTGTTTTTTATATGTATAATTTTTTAGTGTTGTATCATTATTTTTATTGTTTGAATATTTTTGATCCACAGTTGATTGAATCTAAGGATACAGAACCCAAGGATATGGAGGGGAGGGCAGACCCCTACCTCCATCCCCTTCCCATCTATTTATTCTGTGTGTGTGTGTGTGTGTGTGTGTGTGTGTGTGTGATATATGATCTGGGATATGGGGAACCAATGTGTTACTACTAAATGATGCTCATTTTGCATTATTTAATTCTCTTTCAGAAATTAATTGCTATTTACACTTTTGAAATTATGTTTACAATTTATTTAAACTTAGTGCTATGCATAAAAAACTTCAATGCCATCAGCACTCTTTTATGTTATGACTTGCCTATTCTTTAGCTTGTTTCACTTCACCTCTCCATGGGCTGGATTGGATCTTAAAGCAATTTTCTCAGGAAATACATACCTGAGAATTTTGTTTAAAACATTCATTCGTACATGAATGATAAAATCACAGTTCAGTTAAGTTAAAAATTTCTTTTCCTTAAAACCTTGGAGATATGTCATTGGTTTTTGTCATATTGTTGAGATGTTTAAAGCCCATCTATTTTTCTTCCTTTAACTATAACTGCCTCTTACTGCTTGTAGAATTTTTTTCTTTATCCCAAGATATGTCTGCCTGTGATCTCTTAACTTATTTGGTCTGTGCAGTAGGTTGAATAATGTCCCCCCGAAATTCTCATCCTCCGGAATCTCAGAATGGGCCCTTATTTGGAAATAAGTTCCTTACTGATCTAATTAGTTAAAAGATCTTGAGATGAAATCATATTGTATTTAGGGTGAGCCCTAAATCCAATGACTGGTGTTCTTATAAGAAGAGAAGAGAATGCAGAGAGAGACACACAGAGGAGGCCACGTGAAGATGGAGGCAGAGATTGGAGTTACCACGCCACAATCCAAGGGTTTCCCAGCTCCGGAAGCTGGGAGAGGCAAGGAAGCATTCCTCCCCAGAGCCTTTGGAGGGAGTGCAGCCCTGCTGGCACGTTGATCTTGGACTTCTGGCCTCCAGAAATATGAGAGAATAAATCTCTGTTGTTTTAAGCCAGCCAGTTTGTGGTACGTTGTTACAGCAGCCTGGGAAACTAATACGGCCTGGAACACAGGAGTCCTTTCAGCATACAAACTTTTTTAGGTCAGTACTTTGATGATTGTTCTCGTTTCTTCATGAAATCACCTAGAATTCACAAGTAGGATTTCTACTTTCTGTCTTTCCTATATTTATATTCTCTCACATTGTTCGAATCTCTTTGCTCTTTCCCTCCGCATTCTGAAAGTGCTTCTCAAATGTCAGGACAATCTCAGGCAAAAGATGACTGAGTGTTCTTTCAATGGAATGCTGGGTACTGTGTAGAGGCCTCTTTGGGGTTATCTGATCCCATAACGTCTTGAACTTTTCATTATTTATTTTTTCTAGGTTATAATTCTGTAATATGTAGAAACCTGGTAGTAATGAAAATGATTCTTGTCCTTGAAAACAGGGAAGGGAAGGAGGGAACCCATGAGGCCAGAGGGAGACCTGAGAGCCTGGGGGGATGAAGGATTTCCAAAAAGAGTGTTCACAGAATCCTACCTTTTCCCAAACAACTGCTTTTTTGAGGATTGGCCCCATGCCTATTGGAACCCTTAATTTCCCTCCAGCATCCTGATTGTCACTCTTGAATGATTCACTTTTTCTTAGTGTAGCTTAAGTGTCTGCCAAGGTGTACAAGAAGTAAAAAATGGTTCCTGGAATTTTGATCTTTTAATCACTGCTCCAGAGTGGTTCTGGGAACCAACAGGCACCATCTGCAAAAGGCTTTTGGAGGAAATGGGGTGGGAACAGGGGTGGGTGGAGTTGTCCGGGAGAAGAATATGTCCCCAGATCCATTAGAACAGTCTAGTCTGCCATCCCCCAGAGCTGAGCAGTGACTTTGAGGAGAAAACCATTTTACGGTGTCTTCACCAAGCCTAGATCTTTTAACTTCATTTCCAGGCCTATCCTTGCCACTCCTTCCTTGATTTATTTTCTGTTTTTTTGGCTGTTGTAACAGGAAAATCTGTTCCCTTTTCACACAAAGAGTACTGGAAAAGACAGGACAGGAGAAAGTTCTCACTTAGAGCCTCCCTTCTAAACTTCCAGAAGAGAAGCTGCTGCTTCCGCTCCCAGGCCCCTGGCTTGGTCCTCTCATGCCTGGAGCAGGCAGGGAGGAAGGGGCCTCACTCTCACAGATGCACAGTGGTGTCACGTTCCACCTTCTCTGCGAAGTCCTCCCTGGCTATCCAGCCCACTGTCCCCTCTCTGTCCCCTCTGAACTCCTACTTCATTCACTATTCCACCCATTTTCATATTTAATTCTAGATTTTGGTCAATTATATATGAATCATACAGTTCTCTAATATGGAATTATTCTTTTTCCAGCAGTAAACTCCTTAACAGCAAGGACCCTACTCTGGCTTCTTTTCTGTTTACCACAGCCCTTAGCATGAACCTGGATTCATGGTAGGAGTTTAGCAATTACTTTAGTTGACCTAAATTCAAGCCATCACCTGCCCACTAGCAATACTATAGCATGATTTACGTTGCTGAAGTCAGGTGAAGAATGCTGGGAGGTGGGCAGACCCTGAGCTCCCCAACTGCCCTGCAATGATGTCATAGGGAATTATATCAGTCCCCAAAATGTTATCTCCAAAACTCCCAAGCAGGGTCCTCATATGGGGAATGGTCCGACCCCCTATAGAAAGAGTTGTTTAACCTACTTTATGTCAGCGCGCTTGCAGAGCCTTTCATTGTGCTTGGCCATTGTGGACTAGTATTTCTCCTCCATGTCCTTGGTCCTTCCCTCTCTTCAAGTGAAGGTTAAATTCCTGTCTGCTCTGGTCATACCCTCGTCTGTCTCTCTTGTGCCTTCTCTGGATTTTAGAAAAAGCACATCCTAGGAAACTTTGCCAAGCATCTTCTCTTTCCTTCAATGAATTCTTTAAAAAATCTTCCCTTCCCCAGAAAGTCCTTCCCAACTGGGTAGGGGAAATAAGAGTTTTTCCTTTTTTTTCTTGTGCTCTATTATTCTGCTCTGTTCAAAGCAGCAAATACTGAGCTCCGTTGATAATGGACTTGTTCATTCATAAATAAAGATATTGAATCATTTAATTTCACTTTAGATGTAGGTCTTGAACCTTTATCTAGGTTATCTGCTTGAGCATATGTTTTCTGTATAAGGCTAAAAGGGGGTGATCCCCTTAGAATGGACTCTCCAGGACTAAGATGTCTGCAGTGTTTGTTTTCTATCTCCATTTCCTCTTTTCTTTGCCCTGGGTGGTTCGTCCTCCCTCTGTGGGATCTCTGTGCTCGCTTTCTTCTCCCCTCTCTGATTCAGATTGGCCCCCAGGAAAGGATCTGAGAGGAACTGCACCAAGACTCAAATTCATTGCTTACTTCTTCAGTGGGCAGATAATGGAGAGAGAAGCCAGATCAAACCAACCAACTAAACTCCACGGAGCAATGCTAGAGACAGAGAATATGTAAGGTCCTGCCTGGTATCCCAGAAGTTCATCAACATAGGCAAACACTCTTTTAGGTGCCTGGCCAAGCTGAGCTTTGCTGGACTTATTTAAAGTAGACATGGTGCCAACCAAGTCTGGAGTATTGGAACTAACAATCTTAGAATCAATCAGAAAATTCTAGAATTGAAAGGAAGGTTAGACATCCTCTAGCCTGGGTGCCTCACTTTGCTGATGAGGAAACTGAAGCCCCAACAGCAATGGGGGATGCTCCTTCAATTTGTTAGGGCAGAGCTGGGCCCAGAAGCCTGTTTTCTGGATTCTCACTCCACAGCTTGCTCATTACTCTCCTTTCCCCAGTTTTCATGGCTATACTTGCTTGTTTACTTTTTATATGAACTTTAGAATCAATTAGTCTTGTTCCACAAAACAGCCCTGTGGATATCTTTATTGAGATAGATTTATAAAATTACTGAGTAGAGAACTGATGTTTTCATGATGACAAATCTCCCTATCTCAGCATATTATATACCTTTACACTTTTCTTCAAGTTCCCTTTGTGTCCCTAGGAGTATTTTAAAGTTTTCTTCATACATTTCTTATAAATGTTAAGGGTCATATCCAACTATTTTATACTAGAGTTGTTAGTGAAAATAGGATCTTCTTCTGTATCTTCTAACAGGCCCATATTTATATGTATAAATATATATATTTATAACACTATAAATATATATAGTATTCTTTACTATATACTAATTTTATAGCTGGCTTCATTACTAAATTCTCTTGTTTTCAACAGCTTTTCAGTAGGTTCTCTTGAGTTTTCAAGATATACAATCATGTCATCTACAAATCATGATCATTTCGCCTCTGCTTTGCATACCATATACAAAAGTTACTCATAATGACATCAAAATTTAAAACTTTTATACTTCAAAGGCTATCATTAAGAAAGTAAAAAGAACATGGGTGTAGTGGTTCATGCCTGTAAACCCAGCAACACAGGAGGCTGAGGTGGGAGAATCACTTGAGGCCAGGAGTTTGAGACCAGCCTGGTCAACAAAGCAAGACTGTGTGTCATGATAAATTTTAAAATAAGCCAGGCATGGTGGTATGTGCCTATAGTCCTAGCTATTCAGGAGGCCAGGTGGGAGGATCACCTGAGCCCAGGAGTTCGAGGTTACAGTGAACTATGGCACCACTGCATTCCAGCCTGGGCCACAGAGCAAGACCTCATCTCTTAAAAAAAAAAAAAATGAAAAGATACACACAGAATGGAAGAAAATTTTTGCAAATTATATATCCAATAAGGGGAGACTTGTATCTAAAATATATAAAGAACTCTTCAAATGCAATAATAAAAAGACAAATAACCCAATCAAAAAATGAGCAAAGGATCTGAAAGATGTTTCTCCAATGAGGATATACAAATGGCCAATAAACTCGTGAAAAGATGCTCAACATCGTAGCCATCAGGAAAATGCAAATCAAAACCACAACAAGATACCATTTCATACCTACTGGGGTAAATATAATCAAAAACATGCATAAAAACAAGTGTTGGCAAGGATATGGCGAAATCAAACCCTCATACATTGCTGTTGGAATTTAAAATGGTACAGCATGTTGGGAAAACACTCTGGCAGTTCCTAAAATGGCTAAACATAGAGTTACTGTAACATCCGACAATTCCACACCTAGGTATCCAAGAGAAATGAAAACATATGTCCATAGAAAAACATCTACATGAATGTTCACAGCAGCATTATATATAATAGTCAAAAAGTGGAAACAATCCAAATGTCTGTCAACTGATGAACTGATCAATAAAATGTACTATATTCATATAATGGAATATTATTTGGCAATAAAAAGAAACAAAGTACATATGTTACAATATGGATGGAACTTGAAAACAATACTAAGTGAAGTAAGCCAGTCACAAAGGACCACATATTGTATTATTCCATATAAATGAAATGCCCAGAATAGACAAATCTATAGAGACAGAAAGTAGACTAATGGTTGCTGAGGGCCAGGGGTCGGGGAATGGGGAGATTAAAGGGTGGTGACTAAGAGGTATGAGGTTTTTCAGGAGGAAGGGTGGGTAATGAGAATATTACAGAATTGATTATTGTGATGGATGCACAGCTCTGAATATATTACACTAAAAGCCATTAAATTTTCTATTTTAAGTAGGTGAGTTGTATATGAATTATATCTCAATAAAGCTGTTTAAAATTGTGCATGGGGAAATCAAGGAGCAATTTTGAATCTAAAGTGCACACGTGTGTGGTGGGAGGTGGCAGGTGGTCCTAGCATTGGCATAGTAAGAGATAAGGGTGGAGATGTGGAGGGATCCTAACTCAGGGAGAGGGAAAGGGCACTAAATGCCACGTTAAGGAAAAACTAGGACAGTGGTTGCGAGTCAATTTTGTCTCAGGTGCTATCCCTGCCAGGGGCTACCTGCTAGGCTGTGTTGAGGAGGAATCTCAACACAGCCTGGCAGGTATCTGTGTCTGGTATTGACTGCATTTTGTTTATCCAATTATCTGTTGATGGAGGTTTGGGTTGTTTTCACCTTTTGGCTGTTGTGTCTATTAGAGACAACTATAGTCACTCATCTGTGAAGAGTAGTTTTGTCTGGGACATGAGGGCACAGACTGGAGCCACAGTGCCTGAGGCCCCATCCTTCCAGACCACCCTGGGGTGTTGGTAGAGTCCTAACCTCTTTGTGTCTCAGTTTCTCGTCTGTGAGATGGGGATACTAGGCATAGGGCTCTTGTGAGGAGGAAATGAGCCAACACAGGTAAAGTAGCTACAATAGTTTCTGCCCGTGGGTGACATTCAGGATGGGCAGCTGTTATCGTTGTGCCTTTACTGAGGTGCCACGTGCCAGACCTCTCTGGGTGGAGTGGGTTTTCTAAGCTCTGGCTGAAGGTAGAGAATTGCAAAACTGGAGCATGTTGGAGGTGAAAGAGCCTACAGAGACCACCTACTTAAACTTTCTCCTTTTACCAGTGGGGAAACTGAGGCCAAAGAAGAGGGGGCCAGAGTGACAGAGGCAGAGCTGGAGCTAAGCACCTGTACCCAACCTCTGGACCTCGGCCTAGGCACCAAGCCCGGCCTCACCGCTCCGTCCCCTGGCTAGGCTTCCCTCTCCAAAGCCACACCAAATGGGGGTGCTGCTTCACCCACCAGGATTCTGCTCCCATTAGGGGACGTAGGAGCCTACCTCCCCTTTGACCTTGGTTCAGGCACAAGGCCAGCTGTTCGCTGTGTTCTGAATGCCACCTGCCCTTTCTCTGACCCGCTTCTGCTTGGCTGGGAGATGCAGGAGTGATGGGGGTCAAAAAGCTCTACTTCGGGAGGGTCTTTTCTGGCAGGGACAGGGAGTGGGCAGGGAGGAACCCAGACCTGGCCAGCCCACTGGTGGCGAGACTTTGGTTGTTTTAGGATTAGGTAACCTGCACTCAGTTAGCATATCTGTTGTTCAGCTGTTTGTATTCTCTTTGTTCATTTCCTTGATTCTCTGTGAGGTTATTTTTGGAGAATTCCAGCCTGTCTGAGCTCTGCAAAGAGGGACAGAGGCGGTGCAGCCCACACCTGGGCAGGAGAACAAGGCAGACAAGGTGACTTGGTGGCAATGAGAACACCAGGGCGGGTCTAGTGGAGACAAAAACCTGGGGGAGGGTATGGGACTGGCTGCCAAGCTGTCCCAGCCTCTGGAAGGACTTCTCTTTGGAGCTCTCTGCTGAAAGAAGTATTTGTTTGTTTGTTTATTCTAAGATGAAATTTCCCCCACACCTCCTCTAAGGAATGAATCCAACACAGGAGGTTTTACTAACCTGGGCCGGGTGTGGGGTGAATTCACAGGTCCTGCCCACAGTCCATTGGGGAGGAGAGGGAAGGAGGGAAGGGTGGGCAGGGAGCACTGCGCAGGTAACAGGGTGGAGGGTGGGTGGAGGGTGGCACATTTGGTAAATCTGTTTATAACTGTAGCATGAATCTTTGCTTTTTCCTTCCCCTATCATTTTCTTCTCTTTTATTCTTCCTGGTGTGTTAGTCATCACCATGGGAAAGAAGTTTTTCTTCAAGACTCTGAATCACTGGTGGCACGGGCTGGGCAGTTGTGACCAGGCCCCCTCCTCGCCTCCAGCCCTCACTCAGGACAGATTCATTTGGGGTTGGGACTGGAAGGTGAGAGTTGGAGGCCAACTTAGGAGATGTGGGACAGTGTCTGGGGTGGGGCTGAGGAGGGTCTTGCCCGGACAGGACACTGCTCACCTCTGCAGCCCAGGCTGCCCCTGCTGCAGCAGCTGGAAGCGAGAAGCTGATGATAGTGAGAAGGCCTGAAATGCACCCACGGTAATAGAACCGCAGGGAAAGGAGGCCACATCCATCCTGCCAGGCCACCTGCAGGCGGGGTTGCGGCTGGTCAGTGTCAACAGTGGGTTCCCAACCGCCTCCTGGAGCTGGTGGGTGGGGAGGGGAGTCTAACCTCTAGGCCACAGAGCCAAGTCTCACCTTCCAGATTAAGGGACAGAACAGCCAAAACCACCTCTTCCCCACCCCAGGTCTGTGCGAGGCTGAACTTTCCCCAGGTGAAGTCCTTGGGAGCCACACCCTGGGCTTTGTGTTAGCACATACGGCGGTTTTGAGAGCTTTGTGGGCGGCTGAACATTGGTGGTCATAACAGCCTGCCCTGTCATGTGCTTACCACGCGCCAGGCACTGTTCTAAGAGTTTTTATAAACTCATCTCATTGGATCCTCATAACCACCCCATGAGCTAGGAATCATCTCCCTTTCACAGATGGGGAGACTGAGGCACGGAAAGGGGGCAGAACTGGGATTCAGATATAGCAACCCCTGGCTCCAGAGTGGGGGTGTCCCCTCCCTGCTGGGTGGCACTGCCCTGCTGCTCCATAGCACAGGCCTGCATGGGGACTTGGCCTGAATCATCCATTGAGGAACCCAGATGTCCTAGCAGGTGGCCTGTGGGTGTTTAGTTGGTGCAGGTGATAGTGTGTCATCAGAACTGACCGTCACCTAACAGCAGGGAGGATCTTGTCCAACATGACTCCCTCCTAAGGTTAGGGCAGCCGGGCCTGGAGGGGTTGCTGGGGTCACGCAGCTGGAAAATGGCAAGACAGGGATCAGATGCACGGTCTCCTGACAGTAGCCTTTCAACTGTTCTATACTTTCCTTCTTTTGCCAGGAAAATAAGACAGTGTCTGCACTTCTCTCTGCACCCACCCCCAAGCCAAGGCCCCACAGTGGAAGGCAGGGTAATGGGTGGCAGGTGTCTGCTGGTGATTTCCTGTGAGGGACAGGGCCACGCTGACCTGATCGCTGGCCCCTGCCCTGGGTCTGGCTCCTAGGTTCCCCCTCATTGGACAGAGGACTGAGAGCTGGAGAGACTTTGTGGTCCCCTCCCCGAGCCTCCCTGAGCTGAGGGCTGTTCAGTGTCAGTGGGGGCCTTTTGGCCTGGGAACGAGTTAGAGCTCACCTTGGGCGTCACCCACAGCTCAGCTTGGATTGGATTGGAACCAAGCACCTGGCTGGGTCCCAAAGAGGAGTCTTGGGCTTGGGACAGACTTATCTCTGGCTATGAAGGAGCTTTTCTGGGCAATCATTGAAGATAATGGCAAACGCTTTGGATGAAGTGTCCAAACTGGTTTAACACCTATTGGTATATCTCTTATTTTATGGATTTATTTCATTCACCTGTTAAGGACCTGTCCTGCCTTAATCTCTGTTCCCCGAAGAATGAAAGGCTAAACAGGTTTTTCATTTCTTTGTTTTGTTTGTTTCAGGGCTATACTCCTGTCGGTTGCACTGGGCTCAGCTGGTCTGCTCTCCAGGCCCCCGGCTACAGACTAGAGCTCTAGCAATGCTTGCACCCAGACACAAAGTGCATTTCAGCTGTTAGAATATGACACACTTTAGTCTATTTGTGAGTACAGGAGCATAGGGACAATCCTTGACCCCAAATATCCCTGACCCCACATGTTTGAGGACCCTAAATGGCACCAGGAGATAAAGGCAGTGTCCCTTCTTCAATCAACTTTTAAAAAAACCATTAGTAACTTATTTTTTATTGTGATAAGGAACATATAACATGTAATATACCTTCATTTTTAATTTCAAAATCATTAAGAGGGTACAGGTGTCTTTATTACATGGATATCTTGTATAATGCTTAAGTCAGGGCTTTTGGTGTGCCCATCACCAGAATAGTGCTCATTGTACCCAATAGGTAAGTTTTGACCTGACACCCACCCTTCCGCCCCTGCTTTGTTTCCCATGTCCTTTATATCGCTTTGTGCCTGTGTGTACCCATCTATTAGCTACCACTTATTAGTGAGAACATGTGGTGTTCGTTTTCCCATTCCTGAGAAACCTCACTTGGGATAATGGTCTCCAGCTTCCTCCATGTTGCTGCAAATGACATTATTTCATTTCTTTTTGGAGCTGGGTAGTACCATATTTTCTTTATCCACTCATGCATTGAAGGGCACTTAGGTTGATTCTACATCTTTGCAACAATTGTGAATTGTTCTATGATAAACATTCAAGTACAACTGTCTTTTTGATAACTTCATCTCCTTTGGATAGATACCGAGCAGTGGGATTGTTGGTTCAAATGGTAAGTCTACTTTATTTCTTTGAGGAATCTAGATACTGTTTTCCACCCAGTTGTACTAATCTGCAGTCCCACCAACAGTATACAAGTTTTACTTTTTCTCAGCATCCATGTCAACATCTATTGTTTTTTGATTTTTTAATAATGGCCATTCTGATAGGGGTAAGGTGGTATCTCATTGTAGTTGTAATTTGCAGTTCCCTGATGATTAGTAATATTGGACATTTTTCCATATGTTTGTTGTCCATTTGTCTACTTTCAAAAAACTTCTATTCATGTCATTTGTCCATTTTTTTTATTTCAGGAAAATATGAGAGTACAAACATTTTGGTTACATTTTATATCTTTGCCTCTCCCTAACAAGGGTTAGAGGTACGCTCCTTCCCTCCACAATGCTCACCGCATCCCTCAGATGTGGATCTACTCCTCCAACCCCCTAATCCCTAGTGAACACCACCACCATTTGAGCACCATAGTGTTAATCAGTCAGTACCAATTTGATGGCGAGTACATGTGGAGCCCATTCTTCCCGTCTTGTGTCTTTTCACTTCGGATAATGGGCTCAAGCTCAATCCAGGATAATATAAGCGGTGCTAGCTCACTGTCATTTCTTCTAATTGAGTAATATTCCATTGTATACATATACCAAATTTTAAGAATCCACTCATGAATTGACAGGCACTTGGGTTGTTTCCATGTTCTTGCAATAGTGAATTGTGCTGCCATAAACAATTTGGGTGCAGATGTCTTTATTATAGAATGTCTTATGCTCTTTTGGGTAGATGCCTAATAATGCTATTGTTGGATTGAATGGTATTTCTATTTTTAGCTCTTTGAGGTATCGCCAAATTCTTTTCCACAGAGGTTGCACTAATTTGCAGTCCCACCAGCAGTGTAAAAGTGTTCCTGTCTCTCTACATCCTCGCCAGCATTTGTTGTTTTGGGATTTT
>CAUYRT010024827.1:0-33779 GCA_963574885.1 Lepilemur ruficaudatus
TAATTGGCCAACTAAAAATATATAAAAAAAATTAGCCGGGCATGGTGGCGCATGCCTGTAGTCCCAGCTACTCGGGAGGCTGAGGCAGTAGGATCGCTTGAGCCCAGGAGTTTGAGGTTGCTGTGAGCTAGGCTGACGCCACAGCACTCACTCTAGCCCAGGCAGCAGTGTGTGACTGTGTCTAAAAAAAAAAAAAAAAAAAAAACAAAGTTGACAGCAGATAATCCACCATAGTAGATCTATATTTAGAACAGTGAAGTATTACCTTATGAATGTGTGTGGACACATCTGCACATCGTTTATGTTTGTGCATACACAGACACACACAAAGTCATGGACCAGACAATAATCCAATATATATGGAAACTTTCTATATAAAAAAATTATCTCAAATTATTGGGCAACAAAATGGACTTTAAGAATTATTTTAGAAAAATGTATTGTCCCTTTTTTAAAAAAAATCCAGTAATCTCCACTTGTATATGAGTTACAAATTTTGAAAAAACTGACAAAGGAAAAAAAAAAGGAATTTTCAAAGGGAAGAATAATTTTAACCTAGCAGTGATAAAATGCATTCTATTACATGAACGTCAATGTCAATAAAGTAAAAGATATATAATTTTTCCACATAAAGAATAAAAGCGCTAATATGGCAAAATAACATTCTAAGCAGAGTGAAAATGAAAATGAAAAATTAGAAAATATTTCCAACTAATATCACTAAATGTAATAGCTGCAGAAATTCAAACATAAAAGACCAAGAACTCAATAAAAATTGACCAAAATATATGAACATATAGTTCAGAGTTAAATGACAAAAAGCATTTCTTAACATGTTTATTCCTATGTGTAATAATACAAATGTAAATTATTACTACATTTTGGTAATATTTACCTTATAATATTTGCAAAATTCTACAGTTTGACGATACATCATTGTTATCCTATCCTCAAAGTGGCTATTAAAAAGAAATAGAATTAAGGATAATTCCATATTTTGAATATGAAATAAGATGAATAACTTAATGTTAGTGAACATAGCAAAACAGAAAATATTTTATGTAGTTACTAGCCTTGCTATAAAAATGTATGTGTGTGTATACATGTATATACATAAAGTATAAGTTGCTTAGGGTTCCTATTAGATGTTTATAGAATATGCAATCACAGCAGCTTAAAAAAACAGAAATTTATTTCTTTCATATTCTGGAGGGCAGAAGTTCAAAATGAAGTTATTGGGAGGCCAATCTCCCACCAAAGGTTCTAGGTGAGAACACTTTCTTGCTTCGTCCAGCTTCTAGTGTCACTAGGCATTTCTTGGCTTATGGTATCATAACTCCAATCTCTGACTCTCTCTTCACATGGATCTTCAGATGGCCTTCTCCTTTTTGTCTCTGTGTCTCAAGTCTCCTTCTTCTTTCTCTTAAAAAAGCACCAGTCATAGAAATCAAGGCCTACTCTAAATACAGTGTGCTGTCTTCTTGAGATATTTAAATTTAAATCCCTTATTTCTGTGTAAGGTCACATTCCAAGACATCAGGTATTAGGACTTGGACACATATTTTGGTGGACACAACTCAACCATTTATATGTGTGTGTGTCTGTGTTTTTATATATATATCCGATGATCTATTTATCTTTATCTATTGTATCCATAAAGACAAAATTCAACTCACAATATACCTATCTTTCTAAAAAAATCACCTGAAGAGTAAATGAGAAACCAATAAAATTGGATCCCTTTTAGAGTGGGTGTGGGAAATGGGATAGAGGAGACCAGACTAGAAAAATTCTATTTGTATTAATAGTATAACTCCTTGTGTGAATTTGAATCTGAACCATGTAAGCTGTTTTCATATTCATATGTAAAATTAAATATAAAACAAGTGATAATTAAAATTTAAAGCAAACTAAAACGTATGATGCTAACTCTACATTAGGTTGGTTCCTTAAGGATAATGAAAAAAGAATAAGTTTAAGTGGTTTTATAACACAGAATTTTGACTAAATGTCCAATGTGGCATACAATTAAAGTGCTCCAAGCTCCTTGGAGAAAAGACTAAATATATTAATAGATTTGGGATAGAAAATATATAAGTGCACTTGAAACATCTTGTGCCAAGAAACAAAACTAATGAGCTTCATCAACATAATAAAAGAAGCAAGCTTAACTGTCTCCTAGAGGTCAAAGGAGAGAAAATTTTATATTTAAAATGTAAGCATTTGAAATACATCAAATATAAAAAATCCATGAGTTTACAATGAGAACTATAGAAAGAGAAAGCAAAGTTAAAAATCTCATTTTTCTATATTAGAAATAGTTTTTAATACTAACTCCTTTATCTGGGAAATTGTGAGAAAGTATTAAGACTTTATCTTGCCTTTCTAAAATAGTCATGAAATAGTTTAGATTAGATTAGATAGATTAGATTAGAATAGCATAGATTCTATTAGATAGTCATGAAATAGCCCCAGATAATGAATGAAAGTTATTCTTTGCAGAGGAAAGTCAGTTTATAAATGTGGAAAAAAAAATTATAAATGTGAACTAAAATAAAATCCTAAGCCCCTTACTGACTGAACAGACCCCCTTTTGGCCAAGGGAACCCTAGAAAATCCTTAAAATTGAGTTCCTGGTCACGAAGCGAAGGGAGGTCAGACACGCCGTGTTATACTTCCTTACTTTTGGAATTTAGATGCAAAAATTGACCAGCATTAATATTAAAACAAGAGACCACAGCACTGACAAACAGACTCTTTGTGACAGTAGGATACTAAATTATTAACAGGAACTAAGGCCATGCAGGACAAAGGTTAAATCACTTGCAGGCCATCAATTTGCTTAACAAATCACTTGAGTCAGTGTACTGTGGCTTGTCTCTGATTAAACAGACTTCCTTATCCTACATTCCAAGTCTTTAGACAAAGCTTTGTTATTTTACTTGCAATTCCTGTCTCTCTGAAATGTATAAAACCAAATTGTAACCCAGCCACCTCAGGACTACTTGCTCGAGACTTTTTGAGCATGGCTTCTTGGGCCATGTGCACACACATTAGCTCAGAATAAATCTCCTTAAATTATTTTAGAGAATTTGTTTTTTTTTTAATTAATATAAGATTCAAGCATAATTTCACTATGATATAATTAAAAGTAAAACAAACAAAAATTATATTGTTCTATTATTTGGGAAAACTCTAAATACACTTCCAAAATTCTTTCCCACCTACCTCAAATTTGTAATAGAGAAATGAAATGCTAAATATGCTCAGTGTTTATTTTTTAATCATTCATCTGTGGCTTTCAAATGGATTCAGTCTGGGATAAATATGTAAGCCAAAAACATGCAAAACACCACTTGTCTCACAGAGATAAACAAATGAATCTGAGGTTACCAGAATATGCATGTGGTTTAATAAACTCAAACAGAATGAAATTTTAATATTTAATGGTGTTTGTATATCATAATAATAGAACTGAACATAAGAGCAAATATTATCCAAATTACTACATCAAAATGGAAAGAATATATAAATGAACAATATTTATTTTTATTTAACTAGAATTGCACTGGCTGGAGCGCATAACCCATGTTACAGTGAATGACTGTGTTAACTCAGTAGTTCATTTAATCACCTAATTTAGAAGGTTTTCAGTATGTAAAATAAAAATGTATACAAGTCAAGCAAAGCAAAAATCACTTTTTGTGATACTTTGAAAAATTTTCTTGCTACTTTAGAAACCAGTAAAGATAAAAATTTAAATCATCTTAGAAGTGCTAAGGGTGGAATGAATGTCATAAAAGATAAATGGGTTTATATGCCTTTTCCTGGATAAAAAATTATGGCTAGAGTGGGTGAAAATTATTTTATCCTAAGAAGATGTTAGGTCTGTCTGCATGCTCCCTGATTCCTGGTTTCCAGTGTCAAGAATGAGTACTGGTACCCAGCGGAGCCAATGATGGAGTGATCACAAATACAAAGCAACCTCACACACATTTAATGCAAAGCAAAAGTACATGTCAGAGGGAGAAACAGGTCATTCTCTGTGAGTGGAGATGACCCTGAAGTCAGAGCACACACTGTCTTTTATATGCTCACTAGTTTGTCCCTCCTTTCTCCTGGCAGGATTGGATGCCTTTCCTGCCTTTGGGATGATTGACAGGTTGGGGTTTCACAACATATTACATAACAGGCTGAGATTACTGTAACAATTTCCTTACTACATATGCATCCTCCGAGAATCCTTCATGTAAACTCCACCCATGGTATGCTAACTAGATGGTAATGAGCTCCAGGTCAATTAAAGGTCACCAGGAGCTCCTTATTGTGCATGTTCCTTCCAGGGAATAGTTCTTAGCCAAAATTTGGTTTCTAGCCGCAATTTGGTTCCTGCTCTCTACCCTCAGCCACTTCCTTGCCACCTGTTTGTCCTCCTTCCAACCTAACAAGGATACTGGTTTAAATGCCATATATGTTTGGGGATGTTTTTCTGTATTAGAATATATAATCAAAGTGATTTTAAAGTCTTAATACTTTTAATAGGATTTGTGTTAACTTTTACATTACTACTACCTAATTATGTTAGCAATTCACAATAAAATATTCTTTAATTTTCATTAAATCCGTATGTATTACCAACTCTATCTTTTCAGAAATTACTTATGATTTAAAAATCTTACTAAACATGCAGACAAAAAAGTTGATCAAATACATATCAATAAGTAAACAATGCCTGAAAACTATTGTACTGCCAAAAAAGATGGTGGTAGAATTGATGTAAAATATATGGTAAATGAAATAGACTGTTTGGAATAAATGGTTATTTTTAAATGAAAATATCATTGAAAAATATTCAATTTTGAACCCTTTCATCTAGTTATGATAGTTATTCACTGATACAAAATAAATTCAGTGAAAAGAATTTTTTTCTTAAGTAAATTTTAAAAAAGAAAACAAGAGAAAATATCTCCACTTACAAGTCTGGTGTACAAAAAATGACAAAGCTTCACAACCAAAAGCATCTGGCACAAAATTTCTCCCACAACTTTACCAGCTGCCTAACAGATGATATATAATTATTTTAGGACATTCAATACATCTGCCATTTCATGTTAGCAATTGAAGATAGCAATACATAGCCCAAACAGACACATTTCATAGGATTTATAATGGCAAAAGGAAACTTTGTATGCAAGGTATGCCAAATATATTTTTATTAAGAAAAGAAGAGTAATTTCATCCTCAAGTAAAATGACTGATTGATTTAGAAAGAGAAAGAGGAAAATATAGGAAAAAATCTGAATGGCTATGGAAAGCTGAGGAAGGTTCAATGGAAAAAGAATTTTATTTCTTGTTGTAAAAACTGATTTTGGGGTAAAATTCATACTTACACTTTTATAAAATTTCAAAAGGATCTGTAAAAGGGGGATTTAGTATCAATAACATACTGATAGAAAACTACAATATGATTTTCTGTCTGTTAAAGGGACAAAAATGTTTCCTGGATTATTGGTCTGCTCTTAATAAGAGAGTTTAATCTGTCTTCCTTTATCTTCCCAGTCAGTAATCTGCCTGGAAGCCAAATTATCTCTGTTTTATCAGAATAATTTTGTGTACTTTATGTTGACTTTATAATTTCCTTGATTATTAAGAGAACTGAGTCTTCTTACTTTTAAAAGAGCTAAGAATTTTTATAGTCATATTACTACCTATATGTACTTTAATTTTTTTAATTGTTACTTTGGTTAATGAGTGGCCAAGTATTGTTTCACAACACATAATCTTTAAATAAAGTGTTCAAACCTCCTGGCAACTTTTGACATTTTGTCTTTCTGAAATACTAGTTGTACTGACCTGAATGAAAAATAAACTTTTTTGACAGAAGGTATTTTCTGGAGCAAACTACCTACCTAAATTAGGCTCCTACCCTCCTACAGAAACTAGGAGATAGAAGGTATGTCTTCCTTGATAAATATATTTTAAAGGGATGGCTTCTAGGTCCCTGAGAAAGACTATCCTGAGTTGTAAACTCAATCTTAAAAAGATTTACATCTCAAAGGGACAGGAAGAGAAAGGACTTTTCAGGTTAGGCCATTTGAATTTAGTAAGAGAGGGAGGTCAGGGTCCTGGAAGCAGAGAGAAGCCTATCTAACCTTGAGTCAAGATTTAGGAAACATTAAGGCCCTCTTGGTAAACCTTCAGCCCTGATTGCCTTCCAGTCTCCTGCTGGGTCACAACAACTGTTGGATATAAAGAATAACTGGCCAAACCACGAATATTCCCTATTCTGCCAGGGCTCTCAAAGATTCCAATCTGTTCCAGTCAGACATCCTAAAATAGTGCAAGGGACTTATTAATTATACCTGTACTTATCACCAACAGATCAGGGCTGATTATGCTCTGGTATTAGAGACTTAGTTCTCTGGAAGTGACATCACTGGAACACTAATCTTAAAACCCTCTGAAAAGACCCTTACCTCATACATCTTACCACCAATACTGCTGTGAGACTCCAGAGGACAAACCCTGGAGTTATGTCTCTCAATTACAAAGGCACAAAAGCTACTTTAATAACATAGCCATCCCAATTAGGCACTTTAAACTGAGGCTCTCTCAAGAGCCCCCAGAAGCATATTGAACTATGGAGGTAGACAGGTTTACCAAGAAGTATAGAACAAGTAGATGACAATATGAAGTGATCATCTTCTGCCCAAGATTTTGAAACAAAACTCCCTAGGGTTCTGTGACCTACTTTCTATCCTAATCATTTATATATTCTACTTTGCTGTATTCTTCTTTATTCCCTCCGGCATCATCTTTGCTATCCACATAACATCCCTCATTGCAACGTTTCTGTCTTTTATTATTTTTCTCTTTTTTTCTTTGCATTTCAGTTTTAAAAGTTTCAGTTGACATTTATTCAAACTCAGGAATTCTTTCCATAGCAGCTATGTCCAGTTCATTGATGAGTCCATTAAAGAAATTCTTCATTTTTGTAACAGTGTTTTTACTTTCTAGCACCTTTTTCTTTCTTTCTTATTTTCTGTTTACTTACTAACATCACCCATTTGTTCTTGCTTGTTTACCACTGTTCCATTAGAGGTCTTAACATATTAATAGTAGTTACTTAAAGATCTAGTGTAATAATTCCAGCATCTCTGCCATATCTGAGCCTGGTTATGATGCTTCCTCGATATCTTCAAACTCTGTGGGTGATTGTTTTTTGTTTTTTGGATTTTTTCTTTTGTCTTTTGACAAAAAGACTTGTAAATTTTTGTCAAAGGTTGGACATATTTTACTGGGTAAAAGGAGATAAATAGGTCTTTAATGTGAAAGTGTGTGTTTATCTGGCTCAAGCTTTGTCTGTGTTTATTATTTGCTGTAGCAGTAGGTGTCAAAAGCTAATATCTCCTCTGATGTCCTTGATTTGGTCTCCCTTATTGTCTTTTGCTTCCTCTAGACTTCAGTACAGTCTGAAATGTACAGTTATTTTTGTTGCATTCCTCTGTTATTATACAGCAGCCCAACTGATGTGATAAGATAAGGGGGAGGAGAGCTATTCTATGGTCTTATGACTACGTCTTAGTGACTCTGTGCCCCTAGCCTGTGACCTTCGTAAGCACTTCTCAGAACTCCTCTACTCCCTAAGTAGGAAGGCTAGAGTGAGCTAGAGTTGAGTATTTTCCTTCCCCTACATAGAAGTTTAGTGAGGGGTGGGGATGGGCTGTGAATTGAGTAGTTCTTTTTGCCTAAAGTCAGATGGACTTTGGTAAAACCCCAGTAGGTTAGAATCTAGTAAAATAATTTCCCTTAAGGGAGATCTTTTTGAAGACAGAATGTTTTGGGAATATTTTAAATGGTTATTTTCCCCTCTCCCTACTGGAAGCACAATGGGATTTTTCTCCAATCTCTATTGTGAAAACCTGGTAAAGATTTTACAGGTAAAAGCCAAGAAAGTCTTGATGCCCCTAACCTAGACTGGGTCACCCTAGAGTCTTTAACTCTCAAACTCACCAGCACTCAACCAGCAATCAGTCAATTACAGTTTATGTTTTCTTACCTTGGTATTCATTTCCATAGAGGTTTCTGCTTATTAGTTCTTCTCCAATAAGTTTATGTTTTCCTGTATCTGCCTAACTTACCAATTTTGTGGAGCATCAGTTTGGCCTCTGAACTCAATTGTTTGATGGATCTAAGAAGTGTTGTCAATTTTCAGATGCCAAAACCTCCAACATCATTGCCAGTGTAGGGACCAAGGCCCTTAGCCCCATAATTGTTAGCTGAAAAATCACTGACATGAGACACATTGAATAATTGGAGAAAAAGAAATACAAATTTATTTTATTATTACAAATATTATTTATACATAAGAGTCTCCAGAATGAACACTCTACTCCCCAATAAGGTACAGGACTTTTTAAGTAATGGGAGCTAGGATTGTGGCAAAACAAGCAGTGCTTTGGCACAGACAGGTTATGGGAGGGAGAAAGGAAGCTTGGCTAGCAAAAGTGGTCCTGTTATGCAGATGAAGCCTCTCAGGTAACAGTCCTCAGAGAGAATGGATGGTAAATGTATCTAGTTAGACCTGTAAGGATGTCAGACTCTCAGTTAATCTTTTCTACATTGGATAAGAGAAGACCTGGTTGCATAAATTGAGATTCTCTACAGATGCAAATTTCTCCCCACAAAAGGCAGCTTTGAGTAACTTCTGTCTATTGGACCTATGGCAGCCATCACAAAATATGTCAAAGAAATATATTTTGGGATAAAATATTTCTAATTTCCTTCACCAAAGATCTATAGGAACTGTTTTCAGAGGTCCTCTATAATTATCTGGCATTGGATATTATTCTTGCTTCCCAAAGAAATATTTTTACAGTGGTTGGAAGAAAATGATGAACATATGTTCTCTGAAACCTCTCTGGTGCATGTGTTATCACCAAAACAACTCAGCTGAAACCTGGGAAATGCATTGGATTACCACTGCTGCCCTAATTCCACAATCTAAAGATGTTTCAGACAAAATGTCTTGAAATCTTTTCAGCTAGCTCTCTCTAAACATTAAATCCTGGTTTTACTCTCTTAGTCAATCTTTAATAATTAATTATTTTCTTTATTTTATTTTATTCTTATTAAAAGCCTGATCACTAACACTTTCCCATAGCTATCATCAACATGCTCAACAGATATATAGCAAGTCTTTCAGGGACAAAAAGTACACAAAGGGCAGCTACTCCTGACAAATACTTAGACCAACCTCAATTTCACAAAGTCTCTTGTTCCATTTCTAATAACGTTTAAGGATGGAGTTTGTTTATCTTAAATAAGATAAGAAACTGACCAGGTGCTCACAATTGCCCATTTTCATTCTGTGCTTTGTCTTGACCAAAGTTTAGTCAGGCTTCTTTACTTCCTAACCTTCCACTTGCCTCCATGTCTGAGCAAGAATTAACATGTGGGAGATGCCACTTATCAGGTTATCCTGAGAATTCACTGGCCACAATAAGACACTTTTTCTGTCAGACTCCTGTAGTGATTCCCCTTGCTTGTTCAGTTTCCTCTTAAAAGTTCCTGCTAACATGTTTGTTTACCCCTCTCTACCCTATCAAAGGAAAACTTCATCTGTTTGATTATGAGATTCTGTTACAGCCCAACTGGGTTGTATTATATGCTGCTCAAAAAGAAGCCAAAACACTGAGACAGCAGATGTTGCAGCAGAGAAAGAGTTTAATATCACAGGTTGCCAAGTGAGGAGATAGGAGAAATTTGTCAAATCTGTCTCCATGAGAATTTTGGGGCTAAGTTTTCAAAAGGATATTTGGTAGACAAAGGGCTAGGAAATTGGGTCTTCTGATTGGCTGGGGATGAACTCATAGGATTGGGAAACAAGAGTTTTCTCCTTGTGCTGACACAGTTCCTGGATAGGGAGTTACAGGACCTGTTGGGTCAGTTCCCATGTATGGCCACTGGTCTAGTTGACATCAGCTGGTCCCTCTGAATGCAAAAGGTATCTCAAAGACCAGTCTTAGGTTTTACAATAGTGATGCTATCCATAGAAGTGAGTGGGGAAGTCACAAAACTTACATCAGTCAACGATATGTGCCTCTTAAGCAGTAAGCAATTACAGGAAGGCAAGCTACGAAGCAACTGCTGGTTAATTTTTTAAACTATGTAAATAATTTTGCAGAGTTCAGACTCCTACCACAGTTCCTACTTTGCAGCCCTCTATTAATTTTATAAAGGACAGTTTCAATTCTTGCAGATTTCTGAAATTAGAGCATTCACCCAATTACAATAGTCTTTGTAATTTAAATTTCTCTTTATCTAGTCCCATTTGTTTTTATTTGACACAGTTGCATTTTACTTTTTTTAATAGATAATTTGTAAGAGAGATAACCATTATAAAGAGAACTTGACAAAAAAACTACCCTCTTCTCATATTCATTCTGCTAAAACACAGCCTTTATAGACATAACATTTCACAATCTGTTTAAGAAACAAACAAACAGAACTTACCTGAAAGGACTTTTAGTGACCATCATGCACACTTTTCTTTACCCAACATTATAAAAATATTCTGTGCAGATGTGACTTTCCCTCAATATAGGTCCCACTTCCCCACATTAAAACATAGGTCCCATTTTTACCTCAGTGCTAAGGTGCAGGGTAAGAAGTTGCTGTTCAGGGACTCCTTGCTTGATAAAGTGTTAATTCTATTTAGGGCATTGGTTTTGTAGGGTCCCAACAGTCACCAGAGACTGCAGACTTCATGCTACAGTATTGGCTCAGAGTGATGGTGACATAGGCACTTTGTCTATAGAAATCCCTATCTTGTTTGAATTAGACAGTGTTCTTAGCTTGTAAGTCTGGAAAAATTTACTGTGGAAATTTTGCGCACATCTTGTTAAAAGTTTTTTTTTTTCTTTTTTTTTTTTTTGTTAAAATCAGCCAAAGGATACTTTGCTAATTGCAGCTGGGTACCCTGAATCTACAAACACAATTAATGCTCTGTAGCATATGGATGGAAAAATAAGTGAGTGATCTTCGAAAATGTGGCTG
Source organism: Lepilemur ruficaudatus (assembly GCA_963574885.1). NCBI lineage: Eukaryota > Metazoa > Chordata > Mammalia > Primates > Lepilemuridae > Lepilemur > Lepilemur ruficaudatus. The sequence goes on from CAUYRT010024827.1 coordinate 11,059, forward strand.
AACAAACCTCATTAAGAAGCGGTAGAGTTTCAGTGGTTGGGAAGAGATAAAATTTCAAATTGAGAAAGTAGAAACCTTTGGGAAAGGAAAGACCAAGGAGGTATCCTTTTGGTAAAGGGCGAAGAAGTGGACATTGATCAGTAAAATGACAGACAAGTACTCTGAATTGAAAAATAAAACAGTGGAAAATATTTCTTTTTACAAAAGAGGTATACAAAAAAAGAATGGGCACGGCTAGAAGAGGTTTATGATGGTGCTGCTATGTCAGATTAACCAGTAAGTTGCTGCTTTCTCGTTTTATTTAAGTCTACTTTGCTGATGATCTTAACAGATTTCTGTAGATAATTAAAAATGTTTAATATGGTGTGATCACTCTTCTTTGAAAAATAACTCAAAGTGGTTCAGAAAGTATGATGTGATATAAATGAATGTAACCTCATTAAAACGTGTTAGCTCATTATGTAGAGTAAGAACAGGTTGTGCCAGAGAGGAAGAAAAAAAGATCAGTTCTATGTTTGTATTTTAAAATAAATAGAAAAATAGGGAAGTATTCTAAACTACTATGTATTAGCCTAACAGCATTACTTTACTTCCTTTTTCTTTTATCCTTTCTTTCTTGACTTATTTTTTGTATAACATTCCCTTAGGCTATTTATGCTAATCTTAAGAGCACTAATTATTCAGAATTCTTATCTGACAAATGCACACTCACATACTATTTGTCTTTAGGCTTAGTACCATTTTAATGGTGATAAACAGAAATACTTCCAAGAGTAATTGACTGCCATTTTATAATTATGTTTTATTCTATTACTTTGCTGAAAAGATTTTTACTGATGCATGAAAAATATTCCAAAGCAAGAGGCATGTTTTTAATTATTTTATTGTCTTCTGTGAAAGGTTTGGGTTTTGCTTAAATCTCCACACTGGGATATTTGGATATCTAAACAAAGCCTTTGCATCTTTGTAGTTATAGAGGTGATTACCACCTATTTTTACAAATATTCACAGAGAATGATTGTGATAGTGAAGTTTATTTAAAATGGCTGTTTTAAAATTCTACCCTATTATGTACAAAGGTTCTTATGATGTTCATTTTTCATGGTAAGTATAAAGAACTTGTTTTTTAAACTAAGTAGTGTGAAAGTAATTTCAGGTGTTTGAAAATATTCTTTTCTTAAGATAACAATCAAGAAATTGAAGGATGATATTTAATTATATACTAGTTGTGAGACAAAACTGTAAAATAAGACCCCAAGTTCTTGGTCAAGAAGGACTCCCTGTGGCTAACAGAGATGCTCTGAATTTAAAAGCAGATCCAGGTAGCCATAGCAGTGTGAGAGAGTAGCCATGTACTCTGTGTTTTTGGGAAATGCAGCACTTGATGATGAACATTCTTCTTTGCAAACCTGAACCAGAACAGTTCCTATAATCACATTAAACATTAATTACTGCTGGTGACTCCCCAACCAGCCCTCGAAAACATCCAACAGAGATTTATGGCTTTGGGATTAGAAATTACCCAATCAGGGCTCAACTATTTCAACTAATCAGAACTAAACAATTTGAATCTCCTATTTGCATAAAGGGACATGACTGAGACCTTGGAGGGGGAGGTGGAACCTTCCTTAGTAAATCCAGACCCTCCCTTTTTTCCTTGGAAATCACACTTTCAGGGAGGCTGTCCTCCCCAGTCTGTAAGATAGTTTTTCAGAAAATAAAAACCTTCCCTTCACAATTTTCGGAGGTATTGTAACTGGGATTTTTTTTGTTTTTTAATTTCTTTTTCAAATTGGCTAATGTTAGCATATAGAAATGTTACTGACATTTGTACGTGGATTTTTACCTTGGCACTTTACTGAATTCATTTATCAGTTCTAACTTTTTTTTGTGTGTGTAGTCTTTAGGTTTTTCTAAATATAAGATCATGTTGTCTGCAAACAAGAATAATTTGGCTTCTTACTTTCCAATTTGAATGCCCTTTATTTCTTTCTTCTGTCTAATTACTCTGGCTAGGACTTCCAGGATCATGGTGAATTAAAGTAGTGAAAGTGGGCATCCTTGCCTTGTTCCAGATCTTAGTGGAAAGGTTTTCAGATTTTCCCTGTTCAATGTGATATTAGCTGTGAGTTTCCTCTCAGGAGTACATGGATCAATCACAAAGACCATATTCTGAGCTATAAAATAAGCCTTAATAAATTTAAAACAAAAATACAAAGTATGTTCTTAGGCTATTTTGGAATAATCTAGAAATTTGTAACAGAAATATATCTATTCTCATTTATAGGTTGTGTGACTTAAAAAATCATAATTGATAAGAATGATGTAAGGAATCAAGTAAATGTAGTTTTCTATAGAAAACACGAGTACTTTCAAATAAAAACAAAAACTCAGACATTTAAACTGCTTTGTAATGATAAAGTATAAACAAGGATATATACTTATATAAGTACATTTAGGTAAATTAGATTCATATTTAATAATATGTTCTGATTGATAAATTTATTTATCTCATTTATGAAAATATCAATACATTTAAAGTGGCTGTTTTATCTACCCATATTTTAGATCTTTTTCTCTCAGTCATTTTTAAAATTTATGATATTCAAGTAATACCTATGATCTTTATGGGAATCGTGTCCTATGATCACTTACGTTAAACAAATAAAATAACTAGTTAAAATGAATTAAAGAAAAGAACTGTGATTAAATGCATTTCTGGAAACAATGCACATCACTTCAGAGATTTTTGAAAGCATACAACCACCTCAAAGATTCAGAAAGTCTATTAGTAATGGTGGAATTTAAATATTTAAAAATATTTTTTATGAATTTATTAACACACCTGCCTTCTGCATCCTCAAATTTGTTTCTTTTAATCTTGTGTTCTAAAGAACATATTTGACATTATATATTAACATTGAATTTAATAGAAATAAAATATTGGATTGATTACAAAGAAATTTTTAAAACCTATCTCAACATTCAGGGTAGAAATTTTAAAATGTAAATTAGGAGATGTCATCCTCTGCTCAGAATGCTTAAATGGCCTCCCATCTTGCTCAGTGTGAAAGCTGAAGTCCTGAGATGTCAGACAGCCTTCCACCTTCTGTGAACACATTTTGTCCTCTTTGCTTTCGTCTCTAACTAATCATTTCCTTCCTCCCTTACTTCAAGTCTATCAGCCTCCTTATACTTCTCAAACATGCAAAACACCACATGTTCCTGCCTTAGGACTGTCTCTTGCACATGTAGTTTCTTCTACTGGAAACCTTCTTCCCTTAGAAAACTAGACGGCTGGTTTACTTGTCATCTTCGGATTTTTGCTCAACTGCTCCCTTCTTAGTGAAGCCTTCTCTGATCACCCCAAACACTGCCATCCTGGAACACTTCCCTTCTTTGCCTTACTTCATAGCATGTATTTTTATTTTGCTAATACACATTCACTTATTTACTCCTTTGTGGCCCATAGCCACGGACGCGTCAAGAATAAAATCAGATCAAGTTAGGAAAAATGTAAAAGTTTATTGTGCAAAGAGCAGTTTAAGAACTGAGAAGACTCAAACTGAACATGGCAAGAAGCCTCACTCACATCAGTTATAACACAATTTGTAAAACATAAAGGAAAATACATTTTGGCCTTTTTTGTGATTGGCTGTTATATATTAACATTCTTTTTAAGGCAAGCGAAGCTGTTTAAGCTGATTTGTCTATAGCTGATTGGTTTAATTTCACTGATTCATGCTGACAAGAATGTAACATTTATATTTTGTGTTTCATTATGATCACAGATAGCATTTCAGAAAAATTAGTATGACATACTTCAGCTATGTGGCTATCTGTGCCTGGTCTTGGGGTATATTTAAACCATAGCCTCCATTTTTAGTTTTATTTAACAAATATAATCTTTGGAATTAGAAAATTCTGTCTGGTTTGTTCACTGTTGAGTCTTGCTAATGAGGAGAGGGCTAGAACATAGATATAATAAATACATATCGGTTGAATGAGTGTATGACTGGTTTCAGGTCTTGTTGAGATACATTAAAATTCACAATGTGAGTTTTAACAATGCTTTAACAACTTTATTAAAATAAAACATAGTTTTAGGTTTTTTCAGTGCTACTGTTTTGGTTTTCATGGTAAAAGGAATTATATTTTCAAATCTTAACATTAAAAAAAAACTTCATGGGGCTTAGGATAACACATTATTATCTAACATAGAGCTTCTAAAGTTCTATTTAAGAGCTCAATTATATGATTGTTTAGGAAAATATCAATTTTCAAAAATGAACCCAAAAAGAAGTTATAATATAAATATCTGAGAAGTTGATAAGTTAATGAATAGTTCTCACTTAAAAATAAGTCCCAGGCATATGCAACAAAGTGAATTTGGTCAACTTTTCAAGAATAGTCAACTCCAATGGCATTTAATCAATTTAAGATAATGCAAAGATACAAAGTTATATAACATTAGGATATTTATCAAAATCTAACAAAATTAACAACCATACCAAAAAAAAAACTATATACAATTTCATTGTTAATCCATAATCCCTAACCCCCTAAAATATTAGCACTAAATTATAAAACACTACAAAAGAATGAAAATCATTCCAAGAATACCTTTTCAGAATAATAACAAAATTAGCTAAATTAATGTTTGAGGAAAAAACTATAATATTTTTCTTTGTAGATGAAAAAAGATAATGAATATAATTCAATTTTGAATCTTGTTAAAAATATTGCAAATCCTATAGTAAAATAGGAATGGATTAATGTTTCTTTACTATGATTATCAGTTTGGCTTATATGGTGGCAGAAATCAGAATCTATATTGGACAAAGTTAAGTAAAAAATAAATATATTGAATATAAACAGTAGTTAATAATGGAGAGAGTTTAGATCAAGACTCAGAAGCAAACAAGAACCATTGCAAGAACCAAGACAACTAGAAACAATGTTGTCCACTATAATATCTTATACTTCATTCACTATTTTCCCCCTATGACTCCGCTTGAGATTCAGCATCTTAAGAAAGATGAGATGTTTATTTTAGCCTCAGTCAAGGGCATTTCACTTGGAGAGAGAAAAGCAGAACATCTTTATTATAATCTTATAATCTAAGATTATAATCTTATAATCTTTATTATAATCTATAATATGCTACACTATAGGCAAAATGTTTCTCAAATTGAAATTTGGGTGCCCTAAGATAATTAAAAATTACAAAGCTTTTCTATAGTCCGTAACAATTCCTTTCAACACACACACACACACACACCTTTCTAACCAATTTTGACATATCCAACCTAAGTAGGATCTCTCATAAAAAGCCCCAAATGTATTAACCAATCCTCAAAAGAAGATACTGCAATACTAGCTCCAATGTCAGCTAATCATCAGAGAACGGCAAATCAAAACCACAATGAGATAATTTGATACTTTAACACTGGAAGTCAGGCAGGGAGTACAGACATCATGTCCACTTTAATGTAAAGTAAACTTACTCTTGAAGATTGTCTTAGTCATGCTTGGGCTGCTATAAGAAAATATCATACAGTGGCTGACTTAAACAAAAGATTTCATTTCTCACACTTCTGGAGGCTGGAAGTCTGATATCCACGTGCCAGCATAGTTGGGTTCTCATCGGGGCTTTCTTCCTAGCTTGTAGATGCTTAACTTCCTACTGTGTCTTCACATGGCTTAGAGAGGGAGCTCTGGTCTCTACTCTACCCATGAACATACTAATCCCATCAAGGGGATCCCGCTATCATGACCTCTTCTAAACTTAACTAGCTCTCAAAGGCTCTATCTCTAAACACCGTCATATTGGGGGTTTGGACTTCAATATATGAATTTGGGGGGGCACACAAACATTCTGTCTGTAACATATGTTAAATCATTCACATTGTTTACTTGTTGAAGTCTTGCTTGCTGTATTAAAGAAAGCAAAGTTTTACATTCCTTAGACCCCAGTTAATTATGTTATTTAATTATCTTTCATGAAGTGTTCATGTTTTCAAATGTAATGTTCTAGAAAATTAAGTCTGGCAAATGGAATTCACTGCTAATATGTATTTCTGCACATACTCAATAGTAGAATACCTTGTATTACCAATTCTAATCCTTCAGTATTTTCAATTTTTAGTAGTTTTCTTGTTCTTTTTAATATATTTGCAAATTTTGGTAAATCAATAATCTATATAAAATTGTTTATTAATTGGAGTATTTATTGAACATAACTATAACCCATATACCTTACTAACAATTTATTCTGACCTAAACAGATTATCACTCTAAAAGAATATAGATTTTTTTCAAATGGAAATATAGGGGGACACAAACAACTGGGAGAATGTGGTTAAAATTGTTCACAGATAGTCAGTCATTCAACAACAAAGCATTAGGTTCTAAGCAAAATGCCATTCAGGATTAGAATGTGAAATGGTGTTGCTCAGTAGACATCTGAAATATATACCAAGTAAAATTTTATAAGATTCTGAAAATTTAAGTGCAGGGATAAAGCATTCTTCTAGCTGTCCTCAAATTGTAATAAATATATTTGCATGTTGCAGTGAAAAATTTACAACAACAATGAGGTTATACATGTTTTTTCCCCTGCACAATTCTGATAAAGTCTATTGAGATAAGCAAAAATATGGGTAAGATAATGTTAGAGATAAAAGTTTATCATTACCTTTGTTTTATAAAATTGTGGTCATATTGAAATCACAATATGCAAATAAATTACGTTTTCAGGAGGATTCAGGTACTATTTGTGTGTCCAAATGGAGCTTGAATTAAAAATTATTGAGAGCATGTTGAAAGTTGGTTATATTGATTGACTCTCATATGCTGTTCTGCTATCACCTGAATGTTGTAAAAAAATGCAGGTCCAATTATGATTATATTTCCATGTAATTGATTTTGTACATAATGTGATTTCCTCTATTTTCCAGTTAATATAACTGGGTTTTATTTTCATAAAACATTTTAAAATCCAAGCAGTCACTAAAATTCAGTTATTGGTTAACAGAAATAATAGGGACTGTTTTATTAAGAGAAATTCACACACTAGTGAGAAAAATTTCCAAAGACTCCAGAGTTGAGAAGACAAGACATTGCTTAAGTTACGTTTTACAGTAGAAGAATTACTATGTTAAATAGAATCTACTATATACACTGAACAATCAACTCCGTAAGTTGGACCTGACAGGAGTACAAGTATCATTATACATAAATCGGTTTCTTTCAAAGAGTATCTTAATGGAAAGAATCAATTTCTAAGATCTTCTTAGGAGTTTTAAAATTATTAACCTTAAAATAATGACCCTTTCAGAGAAGCGAGAAAATAATGTTAATGTTCACATGGAATTAGGCTGATTTTACATCATAGATCATTACACCTTTCTTCCTAGATTTGAAAGCTCTGAAGTATTGCCTGTTTTAGAAGGAACTGAACATATTTTATGCTCAGTCCCTGAGGCTTTCATTCTTCCTCACAATGCTGCTTGACAATTCAGTCTTCAGCAATTGCTCAGCTTTGATCAGGAGAAATAGAAAAAGGGACAGAAAAGATGTATAGAAATTATTCCTATTAGTCAGTTATTTAAGGTTTGGTCCTTAATCTGAAATTGCTTTAATTTATCACCTTATTCAATTAGAGAACAGTAAACTAACAAATATATCACAAATGTCCATCATGTTTTAGCCTAAATAATTTTTGCAAGTCTGCAATAAAACACTGAAATAGGGTTTTCAACTGAGATTCTCACACTACACTTAACTAGACAATTTTAAATTAAGTTGTCATAATAAACCCAATTTTGTTCTAAAATAATGGAACTAGTCAATTCAAATTAAATTACTCAGTCTGTTTCATTGCAATTCATTCACTCTTCAAAAACATATTACTTAAAGCCTTTAAATGTTAGTTGATTATGGTAAGTTGCAATACAAGTCTTGATTTTAAAATAGCATAAGGTCGGTAGAGCCAATTTCTGCCCAAATCAATGTAGACTTGAACCTTGATAATAGAATGTGAGAAAATTTGTATATGTATTTTATAGATGGCATATGATAATTTATTTTTTAAAAGACCCAACTGTACCTCTTCCCCAAAGAAGTTTTGGGTGTTACTCAGATTATATATTGACAATAAAAGCAATTATGACTTGAGAAGTTTGTGACACTCTGCTCTATTGGGCAAAGCAATTAAGCCATATAAGAAATAAAATAATCTGCTAAACTCTCTTTGATAGGCTTTTTTTTATTTTATTTTTTTACAAAATCCCTCTTGTAAATATTACCTTATAAGTAAACTGTAATTATGGAAGGCTGATTTTTTTTATTGCTCAATTTGATCATTTTATAGAAATCATGTCAATTCTCACAACAGCTAACTGTAGTTTCTTAATACAATGGGAACAAAACAATTAGTCTAACTTCTATGCAAGTTTAAATACTGTTGTAATTGCCATTCGTTCTTGACTGAAACACACTATCTTCATGGGTGTATTTTCAATTAGAGGTTAAAATTACAGCATGGGCTGATGTTAAGGGAAACAAATTACAATCATGTTATTTTTTTCTCTTGACAAGTGAATTTAGTTGCTAAACCAAAGAGGAAACAAAATATCATTTAAGATAAATTTTAGAAATCAAAAATGTTAAAAACTTTCAATGAGTGTAATATATGGACAACACATGTTAATGAGAAGATTCTTTTAGTTTTCAGGCCAATGAAAAAAAGAAAGTAGAAAACAATTATTTCATGATTGCAATTCACAGGAGGCATTTCCCCAGCATTGTAATTGCTATACTTTGGTCTGCATAGTAAATGTATTTCATTAACTCTAAAATAGTGCACTTTTTGAAAGTAGTTCCTAAGGCTCTGATTTTATTGATGATTTCCTTCCAAAATTGTTATAACTCACTTGAAAGACAGTGTTTTGTTCATACAGAATCATTCCATTTAAATTGAAAAAATAACCCTGAAATATGTTGATACGAGATCTTGAAGAGTGTTACAGTATCTTAATAAGTGTGACAATATCAGCTTAAGATTTTCATTAGTTACACATCTAAAAACCTGTTTTATAAAAGAGAAATAAAAGTTCTTGACTTAGACTGCAAATAGAAAATTTGAGATATTTTGAATCATTATCACTGGTGTTACCTGCGCTGTTTGGAAAATATTATGCTGGTAATGTTGCATTAAGAAAAAAAAATATGAGTTCTACTTTTGTTCATTTGAAGATAAGAAAATATTGGGGTACATTCTCTGAGGGAAAAAAACTTGGTTTTGTTGCAATGTAGATCACATATAAGAATATAATAATATCATCAAGTTTGCCATAAAATAAGCAATCCTTTGATGTATGTTTTTTAGAATGCTATTTTTAATAAGAACATTACTAAAAGCCTACCAAATAAAATTCAAATAAAATCATTGCATGTATCAATTGTAGAGAGTGTACAGAAAATAAAAAAGACTTAAACAAAAGATATTAGATGTGGGTTTTTTGACACTAAAAAGCATAATTTATGCAACTGTAATTGTACTTATAAACTTGCAAAACAGTGCAAATCATGGGTTTTTAAAAATACAAATCAAAATTAGCACAAATAAAATAATATACAGAAATAATATAATATTTCTAGAGAATATATTAATATAGTTTATAAAAATTATTTCTAGGGCCGGGCACGGTGGCTCACACCTGTAATCCTAGCACTCTGGGAGGCTGAGGCAGGCGCATCAGTCGAGGTCAGGAGTTTGAAACCAGCCTGAGACCCCGTCTCTACTAAAAACACAAAGAAATTAATTGGCCAACTAAAAATATACAGAAAAAAAATAGCCAGGCATGGTGGCGTGCGCCTGTAGTCCCAGCTACACGGGAAGCTGAGGAAGAAGGATTGCTTGAGCCCAGGAGTTTGAGGTTGCTGTGAGCTAGGCTGATGCCACGTCACTCTAGCCCAGGCAACAGAGTGAGACTCTGTCTCAAAAAAAAAAAAAAAAAAAAAAAAAAAAAAATTACTTCTAAAATCATTGCCAAGCTTATTCAACTAATTATAAAAGGACATACTTTCTTATCTTTCAAATTGTTAAAAATCCCAACACTAAATGTAGTCTAACACATTTCATGTGCATATTTGTCATCCTTATTTCTTTAGTAACACATGTTCACTTTTTCCATTCTACTTTCACTGAGATTTTTAAATCAGTTGTCTATTTCTTATGATTGATTTTTCAGAGTTCTTTAAATATACTGGGTAAAAGTACATTATTGGATATGTTATTTGTAAATGTTTTTCCCCAGTCAGGGGTTTTCGTTTATGTTGTTTTGAAAATGTCTGTCAGAGAGCAGCAGTTCTTTACATATAGATAGATAGATAGATAGATATAGATATATAGATATAAATATTTTATTTCAGCATATTACAGGGCTACAAATGTTTAGGTTATATATCTTGCCTTTGCCCCACCTGAGAAGAAGCTTCAAGTGTGTCCATCCCCTAGACTGTGCACACCACACCCCTTAGGTGTGAATATGCCCACCCCTTCCTTCCCCCTCCTTCCTGCCTAACACCTGGTGAATGTTACTACTATTATATGTGCACATAAGTGTTGATCAGTTAATACCAACTTGATGGTGAGTACTTGTGGTGCTTGTTTTTCCATTCTTGTAATACTTCACTTAGTAGAATGGGCTCTATCCAGGATAATACAAGAGGTACTAGATCACCATTGTTTTTTGTGACTGAGTGGAACTCCATGGTATACATACACCACATTTTATTAATCCACTCATGTGTTGATGGGCACTTGGGTTGTTTCCACATCTTCGCAAATGTGAATTGTGCTGGTATAAACATTTGAGTACAGATGTCTTTTTTATGGAATGTCTTTTTTTCCTTTGGATAAATACTCAGTAGTGGGATTGCTAGATGAAATGGTACTTCTACTTTTAGTTCTTTGAGGTATCTTTATACTACTTTCCACAGAGGTTGTATTAGTTTGCCTTTCCACCAGCCGTGTAGGAGTGTTCCTATCTCCCCGTATCCACACCAACATTTGTTGTTTTGGGACTTTTTGATAAAAGCCATTCTCACTAGAGTTAAGTGGTACCTCATTGTGGTTTTGATTTGCATTTCCCAGATGATTAGAGATGTTGAGCATTTTTTCATATGTTTCTTGGCCATTAGTCTATCCTCTTTTGAAAGGTTTCTATTCATGTCCTTTGCCCACTTTTTAATGAGGTTGTTTGATTTTTTCTTGCTGATTTTCCTGAGTTTTAAATAGATTTAGTTATCAGCCCTTTATCAGGTGTGTAACATGTGAATATTTTCTCTCATTCTGTAGGTTGTCTGTTTGCGCTTGTGATACCACCTTCAGTCTTCTACTTGTGGCGTGAGCACCCCATGATTGGCTTGAAACCAGCATCCTTCTTTCTGACAGGGTCAGAGACTGATCTCCAGGGCCCAGGGGACAGACCTGCAAGCCAGATCCCCTATACCCAGGTCTCGATTGCATTGCCCCAGAGCAGAGAAGGAATATTTGTCAACCAGTCTACTGAGGCATGTGTGCCTTCAAGTACAGATCAGAGTGGCATTTATGGAGCTTGAGGGCATGCTCACCCAACCCAGCCTGGCCTGCCAAGCCTCACTCTCCCACCTGCCCCTGCTGAAATGGAGAATAAGGTCACACCTGGAAGTCCCAGGGCCCCACTCACCACCTGAGGTAGTAGAGTACCTCTCCAGAGGAATGAGAGCTGGTTATAGGACCCAAAAACAACATTGCAGCTTGGTCATCCCAGCAAGTGCCACCTACTGACAGGGAGGTCAATTTGCATGACCTTTTATTGCATTTACTGACTCATTACACACGGTGTGGTCGAATCTCACTCACAAACACCACCTACTGGCTCAGAGACTAAACTGGACATGTAATTATCCAAACAAAAATTTAAAGTAAGAAGCAATAGTTGCTCCAGTTGGGAAAGAATCAGCAGTTCTTAATTTTGATGAAGTCTAGATTATCAATTTTCCATTTACGGATTGTATTTTTTGATCTTCTACTTAAGAAATGCTTGTTCAACCCAATGTGACAAAGATTGTCTCCTGTGATTTTTTTCTAGAAGGTAGATAGTTTAAGATTTTACATTGAGGTGTTTATTCCATTTGAATAGATATTTATATATGTTGTAAGGAATAGATAAAAATATCTTTTCTTCTCTCTCTCTCTTTTTTTTTTTTTTTTTTTTTTTTTGCATATAGATATCCAGTTATTGTGGTGGCATTTGTTGAAAAGACTATTCTTCACTGAATTGCTTTTGTACCTTTTCAAATGTTAATCTTCTTTTGTATATCTATAGAAAGCTTATTGATTCTGTTTCTCTGGAGAACTCTGACTACTACAGATTTGGGTACTAGGAGCAGTTCTTGAGAAGTAAAATTTTAAGTATGAGTTTTCTGAATTGAATTTTGCATTTCTGGAATTAGCTCTGTAATCTAATTAGACTTAAAGACACCAAGAACTCTATTTTCAGTAGTAAATAGAGTACTGATACTCCCTAGTATGAACTGTTTAAAGAGATACACAAAATATCTCCATTGTATACCCCTATCAATCACTTACAAGAGGCAAGAAGCAAGAACGCTGTTTATGGCACTTTCTAACATTTTGGGAAAAGTGATAAATATAATGACATTGGGTTTTTTTCCTAATGTCACTAGAAAAAATGGTGAAAGAAAAGGATAATCTCCGGGATTTGAATTCCCAGCTCAAGCACTGCATACGTGACCAAGAGCCTTTAGTTGTTCCCTGAGGGAAAGCCATTTCTCCTATAGTCTCAGGATTGAAATTGTTAAAAATTGAACAAAAGATCTTATCCTATGATTGACTGAATTACATCTTGAGTTGAACTCCCATTCTTGAAGGGTGTCTATTGTTAAAGTGAGGGCATTGATTGGGAAATAGTGAGATCCTATAAATTGGGCTGGGGATGTATGGGAAGATCTAATGAAGCTGGGGAAATTGAGCCCCTAAATTATTATGAGTCTTCTTTGCTAACAAACAAGGTCTCCCCACCCCACCTCCATCAGATGTGTCTTTCCTAACCCTACTCCTGGCACGAAAATTTTAAATAGAATTCTTCAGAGAAACAGCATAAATAAGATATATAGAGATATCTAACAGGAGATTTATAATAGGAATTAGCTCACATAATTATGAATTTGAGATGTTCCACGATATGCCCTTTGTAAGCTGGAGAACCAGGAAAGCCCATAGTATTAATATAATTCAGTCCAATTTTGAGGGCTTGAGAACCCGGAGCTCAGCATGTCTACGGGTAGGAGAAGGTAGACATCCAAACTCAAGAATAGATACTGAATTAACATTTCTACTCTTTTTTTGTTCTAGATGGGGGGTCCAAAATGGAAGGGCTGATCATCTTTACTCAGTCCACTGATGCAAATGTCAAAGTCTTCTGTGAATATCATCAACAGACATACACAGAAATAATGTTTTACCAGCTATCTGGATATCACTTAACCCAGTCATGTTGACACATAAAATGAACCATCACAAGGTATGTGCATGATCTCTGTGTAGTCTCTGTTTTCTATTCTATAAATCTGTTTCTGTATATGCCAATACCACATCATTGTGATTTTTCCAGCTTTGAAATTGATCTTCATAACACATAGCCCATCCTCCAACATGGATCTTCTTTTTCAAAGTTGTTTTGACTGTTCTATATTCTGTAAATTTGAAATGAATTTTTAAATCTTTAAATCAGTTTATTAATTTCTCCAAAAAATTCCATAGGGATTTTTATTGAAATGGCCATAAATATATAGATTTGTTTGGGAAAAATTGATATGTTAACAATATGAACTATTTTGATTATGAACACAATGTATCTATCAATTATTTATATAAATTTTTTTTCAGAAATATATTGTGGTTTTCAAAGTAAAATTCTTGCACATCTTTTGTTAGATTTATTCTGGAGTATTTCATATTTTGATGGAATTATAATTTATTTTTAAAATAATATCTGATTCTTTAGTGATGATTTATAGAAATAATATTGATTTTTGTATATTAAATTTATCCTGTAAACTTGCTGAACTTATTTTTGGTTATTTTAACTTTTCTGAAGATTTCATGCAATTTTTTGTAAAAAAGATAATGCCATCAGCCTAAAAAAGAGCTTTCACTCTTCCTTCAGAATTTGTATGTCTTGATTCTTTTTTTTTTTTTCACTTATTGTACTGCTAGATATTACTTCCAGTAAAATGACAAATAGAAATAATGTGAGAGGACACGTCTATCATTTTCCTGGTATTAGAGATAGATAATTCCATCTTTCATCTTTAGATGTGATGTTACTGGCATGTTTTTCATAGATGCTGATTATAATTTTGAAGAAGATCCCTTCTATTCATGCTTTGCTGAGGGTTTTTAAAAGAAATAGACACTAACAAGTATTGGCATAAATTGGGAGTACTAAAATATTGCTGGTAAGAAAGTACATTTTAAAAAATATTGTGGCAGTTTCTTAATCAGTGAAAAATAGACCTACCTTATGACCAAGAGTCCATTCTTATGTATCTCTCCAAGAAAAATGAAATATACTTCTATACAGATTTGTACAATAATGCTTATAGCAGCATTATTCATAATAGCCAAAAGTGGAAACAAGCTAAATGTTATCAACTGATGAATAAATAAAAAAATATGGCAAGTTCATGCAATGGCGTTATCACTTGGCTATGGAAAGGAATGAAGTATTGATATGTATAACAACATGAATTAACTTCAAAAACATTTTTGCTTAGTGGAAGAAACAAAAGACAGAAAAAGCACATACAGTATTATTTCACCTATCTGAAATATCCAGAAATGCCAATTCTATAGAGACAGAAAATAAACTAATGTTTTCCTAGCAATGAGGGTAGGAACGGAGGTGGACACAAGGAAATGTTCTAAAATCAGATTGTGGTGATGTAAATATACTAAAATTCTTTGTTGTATATATTATACTTAAGAGAGGTGATTATTATGGTATACAAATAATACTCCAATAAAAGTGTTAAAAAAGGATAGCTACCAATATACATCAGATAATTTGAAAATGTAAAAGATATAAAGTCAGGGAAAATATTAGCATTTTTTTCTGTGAGTTTATAATATAGTATATAGTGACATATATAAACAAAGCACTATATTTAAATTCTAAGGTGATGTAATAATCATATTTATAATTAGTTGATAAAAATGAAAATACTTCTGTATTTAGTGATGAATTTATGAGCATTTTAAAAATTTATCTATTTTTATTAATCATAGGTATTTAATTTGATCTTATTATTTTTCTGGATGATAGTTATACCAGGAAGAAAATTAATTAGAAGGTAAAGATTTAAGAGTTGTATTCATATATTACCAAATGTATATTTGACAAAGAAATAAGAAGTAAAATTTATTTGTCGGCTACTATACTCTGAATGTTTAAGTCTCCCTATTTATATGTTGAAACCTAATCCTCAATGTTATGATATTAGGAGGTGGGGCCTTTAGGGGGTGATTAGGTCATGAGGGCGGAGCCCTTATGAATGGTATTAGTGCCCTTATGAAAAGACGAAGACACAGGGTTATTCCCTCCCACAATTTGAAGACATGCAAGTTGCCATGTATGAACCAGCAAGCAAGCCCTCACCAGACACTGATTTTGCTGGTACCTTGATCCTTAACTTCTCAGCCCCCAGAACCATGGTAACGAAATTTCTCTGGTTTATAACTTACCCAGTTTATGACATTTTGTCATAAAGCCAAATGGAATAAGACATCCATGTTGCTCAGTTACAGTAGCAGGTGAACAACTTTCAGAGTCATGACATAATAAAGCCTTTCAAATAGCACATCAGTTCATCCAGAAGCGTTAAAGTAAGAACTTATAAACAACAGTTTGTGCTGGAGAATTTCTTTTAAGCACATGATAGAATTTCTTAGTTTAAAATGTGACTTAATTTTTGTTATGCAGTAAATATTGACTCTGAACACAAGTTCAGTGTGCTAATTGTTTACTGTGTTGGTATTTAGATTCTCCTAAACTCTAAGTGCAAATGCATGTAAATTAAGAAAATTATTCTTTCAAACAAATTGCCCTGTAATACTTAACTAAGCCACTACATAATACATCATGTGTTTATCTACACCACAAAATATTTATAATATGTAAATATATGCCCAGATTATTTATTAATTTGCTTATTTATTCATTCATTTGTTCATTTTTTCATTCATTCATTCATTTGATGTAGTGTTTATAGTATTTTAAACACTTGCTTTTCTATAATATTCACAATATTCATCTTTAAAAAGACCATTTAATATTAATCTTATGTTACCTACTAAAAAAGATTAAAATTTAAATAGTAGCTAACACAGTATTCTAATAAAATGGTATAATGATTTCTTTGAGTGGTTTATGTCCAGTATGTTTTCATAATATATTGAAAGGACATCAGTTCTGCTAATGCAAGGTGGGAGTTTTAATGCTTTCTGTCTAATTTGATATCAGAATTTTTGTTTACTCGAGTGCGTATTAAATATGTATTATTTTAATAAAAACTATGCACATAGAACTATATATATAATTAAATATATATGTAGTGACTTATATATTAAACTACTTATAGAGAGGAGAGAGAGAGAGAAAGTTAGAGACAGAGACAGTGAGGAGAAACTTTTTTCACAGAGCATACAGAATGGCTGTGTTTAAAATACATCATGTCACTTACGATCTCTACTCAAAAAGCTGCAAATGCTTCCCATTGTAGTCAGCGTAAAATCCAAATGTACTGGTTATATGACATGGGATCATTTTCTCCCGTGCTCCCCTTTTCTCACATCTTTCCAGATTCACTCACCTAATTGTTACTTCTCAAAACAACATACACAGGCAGGACCTTTTCACTTGTTAATGTCTCAGAAATAATTGCCACAAATGCCTATATGGCCCGCTGTGGACTTTACTAAGGATTCTAAATATATTAATTAAAATAGGTTCAATTTTTTTCTTTTTTCTTAACATGTTCTATATTTTTGCTTGTGTATTTGCTTGTTTTTTGTGTCTCAACATATGACACAGATACCAGTGCACATTGGTAAGTGGTCTGTAAGCAGAAGCTTTACTGCTGTATTATTATAGGAGAGTGGGCCAACAGGCTGAAAATGAAATCAGTCTTTTTGCCTGGAAAACACTCCAGTCAAAAAAAACAAATTCAGGTGTCTCAATGTCATATATTATGTAAAATAGTGAAATCCTATGAGTATACATTAAGATAGATTTTTTCTGGATAATTGAACTATTTTATGGATTAACTATGTTCTTAGAAAAATTTTTGTTGTTATTAGATACCTACCTCTAGCAAAGCACCTTGTTTTTTCCTTTCATTTTTTTTTTTTTTTTTTTTTTTTTGCACAGGGTGATTGTTATCTATGGGATTTCTATCATAACCTACTCAGACTGGTTTAAAACTACATGTATGTACATGGATTATTCTGTTTATCTGTGTAAGCATGAATGGTATGCTTTATTCCAAAAAAAAAAAAAAGAGAGAGAGAGAGGCAGAGGAAAAAAAGGAAGGAAATAGGGAAGGAAAGAAAGGAAACAAAGAGAGGGAGAGAAATGGAAAAGAAAAAAAACTCATCATGGTACATTATTAATTTTTAAGCAACTTTTTTTTTTTTTTCCTTTTTGTAGAGCCCTTGGCTGGCCTGTGACTCAAAGACTAAGCTCCTGGTCAATAGAGCCTATTAGTGTAACTTTACAGCAATCTGAATTTTTATTAGACTGGTTTAATGTACTTACCAGGATTTAAAAAAACAAACCATTTGGTTAATTAAAACAGAGTCTTGCTTTAGCTGTTAGCAGATAACAAAGTGCTATTTGATTTTGTGTGTTTATTTTCTATTGGGCTTTCAATTTAACTAAAAGGACCTCATAGTGTCTGTAGTGGAATGAAGGTAATATGATCTGTGAACTAAATTGGAGTGCTTTCTCCAATTTATCCTTAAGACTGGTATCAGTATTCCCATGGTTTTTGAACTCAAGTTTCTGCTGTCTAACAATTTTTGTTGTTGTTGTTTTAGAATAAACTTCCTTTATAATGCATAGTCATCTTATGTTATTTCACATATTGCGTGCCTCTTGCTGTAATTTATCCACTAAATATGTATTTTTCTAATTCACATGATACTTTAAAATCCATATTGTTAAAATACCAATACAATCCTTCCTTCTATAGGTTGGGGTAAGCAAAAGTGGTAAATTGTAATAGATCTTACATTCTGGTGTGATTTTTCAGGCATTTCATATTTATGAACAGTGCAGCAACTCCATTAGTGTTATGTAAGATAGAGTCATTAAGTCAAGCTTGGAAATAACCAAGCAAAATGCTCTTCTCATTCTTGATGAAATGTTCTACAATTGTTCTAGTCCAATAGTTTTTTCAGGGGTGCCTTTTTCTGCACACACAAATGGGGCTTCAGTTCTAAGACAAAATGGCCCACTTCTCTACAGGGACTGGTTTGTTCAATGGGACTGTCTTATTCCACATCAATATATTTGGGAAACTCAAGTCAGTAGAGACCCAGAAGGATAAATCGGATAAAACGTTGATGGAAGATATGACTTGACTCACATGAAATGGGCATGAGCTCTAATTCAGTAATTGGATTGACTTAAGAAAATATCCATGAACCATACCAGTGTGCAAAACAGTGTATCAACCCATATTTCTGGAGATGTGAATATGTTTAGAGAAACTATGAAAATTCCTGCATTTCTTTTAATTCAATATGAATTATTTTAACTGGACTTTCAAATTGTTTCTGTTTAAAAAAATATTAAATATAAGTTTAAACTTAATTTGTTTAAGTATAAATTCTTTTATATAGTTATAGAAAATTTCTAGAACAGTAGGTGACTCTCATTAGCGTAGGTATCTTTATTGATATTTTATGTATTATATTCAACTGGGAAAGTGAAAACCAGTATGTCCTTGCTAAGGAGAAATTGAGCAGATTTCTCCTGAGAAATTTGGGCAACAGTCTGTTCTGGAAATGTGATATCTAAAAAACTAACTTGTTATTAGAAATTTCATTGTGAACCAACAAGTAGTGTTGTATTGTATCAGGGTACCAGGGTAATTTGCACACATAAAAGCTACTTATAAAATAGTATTTGATAAAGACATGAGGTATTTGAGCATCACCTAATTCATAAGAAGTTACAGATAAAATTTAGTCTTGGAGCAATTAGCACAAAGAGAAGAATGAATGAAGTATTTTTCTTACTTCTTCAGACAAAAGAAATTTTTCAGTTAGGAACCAACAATTTTGACAGGAATAATTCATACTGAATATCACTAATTATTTAGCAATCTGTTCAGTAAGATTTTTAGTCAATTCCACATGATTTGAAATAATGTAGATTTTCTTATGAATCACAATGAATTTTTTATTATTTGATTTTCATTTTTCATTCAGTAGTCTTTAAGTACCAGTTGAGTGGAGAAAAAGATGCAGTTCATTTAGGAATAACATATGTCACCACGTATGTTATTTAAAAAATGCACATAGGGGACCACATGCAAATCTCAGCTTCCTAAGCGGAGATACCATTCTTCTTTAGATAAGGTAGCTTTTGGGATGTGTATGGAAGTCCTTGACAGACATATACAGTTTGCAGCATTATTATGTCTACTTGATGCTGTAAATTGAACAGTTCTATTCATATAGTTATTTTTTATTGGTAAAATTTCTAAATCTGAGCTTTAAGGTCTTCATGAAATTGTAGAGAAGGTAGACAAAAAATTTGGTAAGGTCAGTTTTAGGTTTTAGTTGACAGGACTGCTCCGAGTGTTTGTGTGAATGTTAATCATCTCTAATCTGCTGGCTTTTCAAGTCAAGCTATTGTAAAGGAGTATGAAAATATTTTGATTTTTTGAGAATAAGAAAATTAATAGTTCTTACATGCTTATTAAAACAGAAAAAATTTATTAAAATTTTTTCTTTGAATGAGAAAAAGGACTCATGACTTTCATAGAGTTGATATGTTTCAGCTAGTATTAATAGTAACCCTATTTTATATTTAAACTGACATATGACAATAAATAACATTCAATTAAACCTAAATAAATTAAATTGAGCAACTATAATTTAAACAAAACTTTCAAAATCTGACATCTTTACTTTTTGTTTTCAACTAACAAAAATTAATGTAACATATGTCTATTATAGTTAACACCCATCAATAAAGGTTTCAGAAGAACAACAAACTTTAGTGCATTTCATACAATAAAAGTTTCTTTGAATACAAACTATTTTATAATACAATATTAATGGAATACTTAGCCTGTGTGAGTGTGTGCGTATTATTGCTTTTTGCATTTATTTTTATTTGCATATATTCATGGAGCATAAATGTAATTTTGTCACATTAATATATTACATTGTATAATAACTTTTTAAATAAAGTAAAATAAACTAAAATATTCCTATGAACAGTAACTCCTTAGACTAGTAACAAGATTTCGTGTTATAGCTGGCTTTTCAAAAATAATCTGGACTAAACAGTTCAGCTCATTCAAGGTAGGAAACTTAGGCCTGACAGAGGGAATAGGAGTAACTTGCTTGTCTTAAGCTTATTGAAAGGATTTTTGAGTACATCTAGTACTGATATTTATTTTAGTTAATAATCAAAAGTAATCTTACTATTATAAATAAAAATGTCTCATGGATTTAGAAATAAAATATTAATTATAAGTGGAATATCTCTTTGTGATAGGTTGATAATTTTATTGTTACATATAAATTGGTATTATTTAATGACAAATTTGTTTTGAGTAACAAGCAAAATTATTTTGGATCTTCTTTCTTATAGCATAAGTTATAAAACACACGCAATAAAACATTTGAGCTAGTGGAAGAAAAAAAATCACATAACTTTTACTTTAGTGCCTGGAATTATCTAGTTACAGTTGTATATACGCCCTTTAGTGTAGGATATGGACAAATACAATGAATTTAGTGACAATTCCATGACCTTATTTATTTGTTGAAGGAAGGTATTTTTAGTATGGGAAGACTTTTTGCTGGGAAATATTAGTGAGGCTAAAGGGAAATTTCTTATTTGTGTGGGGATGGAATTTATTAAGAAAGCAGATAAATTTCAGATGTGTTCCAGATAAAACTTATGAAAATTAAGTATGTTTTGAGAAAAGGCTCAAAGGAATTAAGAAACCAAGAAAATATTTAAATTTACTTACACATAAGACCATATTAAAGGTTTGGCATATGAGGCAAAAAACTTGAATAAATTTTTAGCTATTTTTTGAGAATTGTAATAATAAATTGATTGAATTTGGAGTAAATGACTTGACTAACATTTTATGATTTAATCAACATTAGACTTTGGGTGTTGACTGAGTGTCTTTTATGAGAATTTATTGATTATATTGGTCTGATTTAATTGCTGATATTATTGTTTTCCCAGCCGTTAATAAGTGGAACTGTGTGTGACATATGAAAAATAAGTGATAGTAAAGTACGATGTATATGAAACAAAAATCTGCTTCAGGATGATTTAAACTATTTAAATAAATATACAGCTCATTATTCCTGTTTGCCTCAGTTAATTTTTTTTTTTAACTTGCCTATAATATAGAATCCAAGTCATGCTGTGTTAGGTGCATTTATATTTAGGATTGCTGTGTCTTCTTCTTGCTGAATTGCACACTTTGTCATTATTTAATGACCATCTTTGCCTTTTTGTACCATTGTTGATTTAAAGTCAATTTAATCTGACATGAAAATAGCTCACTTTTGGTTTCGATTTGCATGGAATTTTTTTTGCCATCTGTTTACCTTGAGTATATGTAAGTCCTTGCAGGATAGATGTGTTTCTTAGAGAAAGAATATACTTTGGCAATGATTTTTCATTCATTCAGCCAGTCTATGTATTTTAAGTGGAGCAGTAACACCCAGTCATGCTTAATGTTAGTATTGATATCTGAGATACCGTTCTGTTTGTCATGTTGAATGATAACTTGTTGTTTTGCTTTCCCTCTGGTGATATTATTTTATGAGAGCTGTGAACTTTGATTTTAAGTGTTTTTTGACACTGTATCTATCTATATCACATATTAAATTTTTAAACTTTGGATAAAATACAGAAATTGCTAAAGTAGATTAATGGAAATATAGGCCACATATTTATAAATCACATACCCACTTACAATATTAGGATTTAGTGAGATTGCAAAAAGATATAGAAAAAGATTTATACCATGAACATTACACTCGAAAAAACAGGGATGGCTATCTAAATGTCAGACAGATATTTAGATAAAATATCTTTCAAATTCAGCCCATTATTCGAAGTGAGGTGACACAAAACCGCGAAGAATGGGTTCCACCTGCACTCACCATCAAATTGGTATTGACTGATTAACACTATGGTGCTCAAAGGGTGGGAGTGAACACTGGGGAATTGGGGGTTGGGGGGTAGACCCAAGTCTGAGCGACGTGGGGGGTCACTGTGTAGGGGTGGGATATGCTTGAAAAGTAGTTGGGGAGCGGAATTAGGGGTCTCAATAGGGGAAAGGAATTCCTCAAAAACTGATTCATGTGATTAACTGTA
>CAUYRT010024832.1:0-28633 GCA_963574885.1 Lepilemur ruficaudatus
ACTGGGTCAATTTTGGTATAATTTACAGAGATAGAGAATACCACTGTAAAAGATTGCAAAAGTGTCAACACATGTACGTAGATACAGTTGGAGCACTATGTATGTACTACTTTGACAGAGTAGGTTTTTGAATGTAACAAGATAAGTCAACTTGATTGGTAATATATTTTGGGAAATCAGCTCACTACAAATTGTGACTGTAAACATTGTACTGTAAATGCTTTGCAGTTTTCCCCCAATTAAAAAAAAAATTAAAAATACACAATAAATAAAAAAGTGTCCACAATACTTGCAGCTTCTGTCCTCAAAACGTGGAGTCTATATCCCAGTACTTGAGTCTGAATTGCTCATGGATCTTGTTCTGACCAATGGAACGTTAGCAAATATAACACAACAGAGATTTGAAAACCAGTTACACATTTGGGCTTGCCCTCTTACTGAATAATAGAACTCTTCTACCACCTTGGGAACAAGTCCCGGCTACCCTACCGGATGATGAGAAATCACATGGAGAGCACAGACATCGAAGCCAAAGCCTTCATGAGCCATTCACAGCTGCTAAACTCCCCGCTGACCAACGAGTCAATGAGTCCGGATCGAAACTATCCAGCTGGGTCAAAACCAACTGCCAACCTGCTGAATTGTGAGATAAATAAATAGATGTTTTAAAACACTTGATTTGGGGATTGTATTGGTTATCACGTATTTTATAATATAACAAAGTGCAACAAACTTATACTTAAATTGTTAAGTCACTTAGACAAATTGTGATTTAGATAACATATATTTATTATTTTACAATTATCATGGGTCTGAAGTCTGGGCATGGCTTACATAGTTCCTCTGTTAGGGGTCTTTCAAGGTTTCGATTAGACTGTCTGTTATGTTTGCATCTGGAGGCTTGACTGAGGAAGAATCTACTTTCAAGCACACTCAGATTGTTGGCAGAATTCATTTCCTTGTGGTTGTAGAAATTTAGAGCTCAGCTTCTTGCTAAGTTTGGCCTGGAAGTTTCTCTCAGCTACTAGAGGTTGCCTAGAGTCTGCTCACTATGTCTAGGGACAACCCACAGGTCCTAGAGGGTGCCCACAGTTCCTTGCCATGTGGGCTTTCCAACCACAGGTGCTTACTTCATTAGGCCAGGAAGGGCAGTTTCTAGAGTGAACATGCCAGGAAGACTGAGTCTTATATTAAATAACATAATCAAGGAATCAAGGAAGTGACATCACATCATCCTTGCTATATATTTTGCTAGTTAGAAGCAAGATTCTACCCACTCTTGGCAAGGGCATTCAGGAGGGTGTGGAGGGGGAGAATATACAAGCTCATGGACAACCTGAAATCAATCCTCATAGGGTCATTTGTTACACGAAAGTTAATTGACACAACCAGACGAGAGACAGTTACTTTAATGAGGACATTATGATATTATGGTTAAAAGAGTAGATTTTGAAGCTAGACTGCCTGGGTCTATATTCCAGGTTTCTGACTAGCTATGTGAAGTTGAACAGTTTATCTAACTTCATTAAACTATATAAACGATTTCAATTTTAAGAATGTTTGCAGATTTTTTACCTATTGAAATCCTTATTTAAAACAACACAAGTTACAACCATACTGATACTTTCTGCCCATATCATAAAAAAAGAAAAGGAAAATTGAAATGAGATGTTACAATATATCTTTCACAACTTTACCAAAACACAACTTAACAGCTGGGAAAATAAAAAATATCTATCAGCACCATAGAGAATAGCATAGTGCAAAGTGGTGCTACTGCCTCAGGCAGGTTTCAGGGACAGAAATATTAAAGCCATTGAAATATTAAGCTATAATTTGGGATGCATGCTGTAAATGATTATATTGTACTGGCATAGTCTGCTAGGATTTCCCACGTGTTTTTCTCCATAAAATTAAAGTATAAAATCACTGAAATTTAAGTAGACTTCTACTTAAACTTGTTTCTTATTTAGAACATCCAAAAAAGCAGGATCTAATAGCTAAGAGAATAAATATCTGATGCTAACAAAGTAATTCTTCTAAACTTTATTCTTCTGTTTAGACTGGCATGTAATAGCTATACATAAATTGCATATATTAATATTATTTATCCATCTAATTTATAATATATATTACTAACTTGATTTGTATATTAGCCTGAGTATTAACTTGCATAAATTAAAAGAACACAAAATGAAGCATTATTCCTATGTTTTTATTTTAAACATTTTAGTAATTCAATGGTATATTTTAAAAGGCTTGACATTTCACAATTTTAGAGGAATAATTCATTTATTACATATAAAAAATTGTGGAAACATAACTACATCACTTTAATTCATTGATGGCAAGTTAGTTGCATTATAGCTTTAGAAATCCTTGATACTCTATTAATTTTAGTACAGGGAGTACTCATGTATTTCTTGACCTTTTCTCAAGCAAAATAGATTTTTCTTTATTGCAATTTGCTACTTGCTACTACCCAAAAAATTCATTTAGTATTCATTGTCCTACACCCTTCATTGTCATTACTTATACATTTGGGTTAATCAAGAATTGTCCTCTAATGGGGACTATCTCAAGTCTGACTCTCATTTAATTTGACCAAAAAGGCTGTTTTACAAAGCAAATATACCTTCATTTAGGTCACTGGAAACTTGTGAGTTGGAAAAAGTAACTTGTAGAATCATTAAGATGCTAAGATATAAGAAAGAGAGAAAGAAAAGCACTGATTATTAAGCATAATGATCTGCACCTGGTTTCAATCAAGCCTTTCTTCCTAAGTAACAGCCATTTTGGAACACCAATTTCAGTGCTTGCACAGCTGGAATATAATGCTACTTTCCAGACAGTGAAAAGTCATTAAGAGTATTCAAACAGACAACAATATGATTTCATAAGATTGAACTATGAAATTTACTGAGGGGTAGGATTGTGTAATAATTTTTAGTTTGTTCAGTACTACTTTTCTTTAACAGCCTAAAAGTAAATATAAAGAAGATCATTTCATTGCCTGTCTGGGATTGATTTACAAGGAATCTATAAATACACGAGTGATTACCATTTAATGTGGGAGCTACTGCTGTTGTCCAAAAATAAGCCTCCCGGTATGACTCCAAACACTAGAAATTCTGCTACCAAGGGAACAGACTTGATTTTCCACGTTTAATGACTTTCTGCAAGCAAAAACCTGGAGCCAAAATCCTACTGACATCTGTTTGTTGCTATGGGTCTTATTTAGAACCCCAGCACTAGGTAATTATTCATTATTTGTTGGCACTAGGATTGTGCAGCACATAATGTTTTGCAACAGTTAAGCTATAATAAATAAAGAAATAAACAAAACCCTTCAACTAAATACTCATTTATATACAGCATCAACAAAACAAACAGGAGAGCTTCTAGCAATTTATTGCTAGATAGTCACTGCTTAAAGTTCCACATTTATCATTAACAAATGCAAGGAAAGAAATGTTAGCTTTCGCCTTTTAAATCAATTCTAATATTTTAAGGATCAAGGAAACTTCATATTGTAGTTTATGCTAATACATAAGTCATTCTTATTTTATCCTTCTAATATTTATTTTGGTGGCAGCATGACTTAAATCACCAAAGAAAAATGGATTTTGACTTAGAAATACATGGATTTGAAGCCTAGATCTGACACTAGAAATTGTAGGAAAACCACTTAACCTTTCTGAACCTCTTTCCACATGTATTATGTGGAAATAATGTTTAACTCATAGGTCAAGGTGTAGAATAAGTTAATAGACCTAAAGTATATTACATCATGATCTTAATAATGCTTTATTTTCTCTGTAAAGTTTTACACTATTTGCTTTGAAGTATTTAGTTTTAAGCATGAATCAGTGCTGATTAAATGACATTTAGCATTGAAGGACAAACCAGTTTCAATCAGTTCAATTTCAAGATAGCTTTGTGGGCCAACTACATGATAGAAATGTAAGTTATGTACTTGCAATGTAAGAATGATCCATTATTTAAGGATTTTGAGATGAACAGATCATCCTAGATTGGGCAGGTGGGCCCTAATATAATCACATGTGTTTTTATAAGAGAGAGACAGTGACAGAGTTGATACAAACAGAAGACAAGACCTACACAGACACACAGAGGAGTAGGCTATGTCTTCATGGAGGCAGAGATTGGTGTGATACGGTTGTAAGTCAAGGGATGCTGGCAGCCACCAAAAGCTAAAAGAGGCGAGAAACAAATTCTCCTCTAAGGTCTCCAAAGGGAGTGGGCCCTTCTGACATCTTGATTTTTGTTCTGGTGATAAAGATTTTTGCTTGGACTTCTGGTGCCCAGTACTGTAAGATAGTGTATTTCCTTTGTTTTATATCATCAAGTTTGTGGTGATTCATTACAGATGCCTCGATAATGTAATGCTCTTCAGTATTTTATAGATAAATGGGATTGACTAAAAAATGATCTATGATATTAGAGGGGATGAACACTATATGATTCAAGTGCTAGAGGGTATAACGTTGAGTCATAAATCATCATAAATGTGGTATTTGCATGGGCACTGAAAATTTTACAGAGTTCACAGGAATGACAAAGAATGGGAAAAAGATATTCCAAATGTATTACATACATGAAGGCAAAAGATGGTTAAAAAGTCAGGTAAGCACTAGTTAGTTTTGATTTGTATGTGTGTGGGTGAACTTCTTCCACTGCGATGGAAATATTTTGTAGGAAGAAATTGAATTTTGAGGACACAATGTAAATATCTCCTGGGAATTGGAGTGAGGCACTTGTCTGGATGAGTGTGTGAGCTAATGGAAATATATTAAACTGAAAAATTAGCTGATAGATGTTCTTAACTCTAATATACTTATTAAAATAAACCTTATGCACTATAGAAATGCCTTGACAATTCTTTTCATGTACTGTATCTGCCCTAAAAGGGGAAGTAACTTGTCTGATCTAGGGCACACTATGGGGTACAAATTGGAGTAGGTTTCAGGCTGGCATCTGTTATACTGTACAGTAAGAATCTATGATGGATAAGAGTTTTAATATGATGGCTTATGGAGGCCCTGAAAGAATGCAAAGCAAACAGGTTGAAGAGAAGGACATGTCTCTTTGCAGTATCTGGTTAAGAGTTCCAACCATTCGAAAGAATAAAGAAATTGAAGGAGCATCAGAACCACATTATTTGAGACATATATATTAATGGTAGTTCTGTTGATGGTATTCTTATGTGGTGAATATGAATGGGTAATCATATTCTTAAATAGTGTACATTGTACCCGATAGGTACAATCACAGGTACAATGTTACAGTAACTCGTAGAAAAAGCAATTGGCTTTAGAAATTAAAAATTTTGCCCAAAAGGAGCTTTTCATAAGCCATTTTAAGTAACTATTCATATAAAGAATTTGAAATTCATTTTTCACTTGCAACAAAAGTTCAAGGCTGTATTTATTGGTTTTAATTAATAATAATTTGCCTTACCCAAGAGGCTATTGTAGACAACTTTCTAGTGACAGGGAAAATTTTATTAGTTATTTTCACAATGTGTTTTAAGTATAAATAATAGCAGATAATGTCAAATACCCTCTATCCTTCAATTTCACATTTGAAATGACATTTGTGGAAGATAAATATCAACAAACCTAAGAGGTTTTGAGGCTTAACTTTGTTTACTTTGAACAAAAAAATCTCTGCTGTAACCTCCTAAGCTCAAAATAATATCCTCATGTACTCTTTGTTTTACATGTACTTGGCTAGGTGTAACATAATGTCCACCTAAATATGATTATAAACCAAGGAAGGTGATATTTCTTTATGAAAAAGAAGTTGAAGGGTACATTGTGGTTCAGCAGCTCGATGATAGTATCAAAACCATAGTTCCTCCCTCTTCATATTTCTTTTTCAAAGAGCCCTGTCTTCTTTGTTGGAACTGGACCACATGCCTAGCTGAATGGGCATCTGGGAAAGAGTTGTTTGGGTTTTTAGACTCTACTATGGAAAACAAAGCTCTGACAATAGAGACTTCTCTATTATTTAGCGATAGAGGAGATAACTAAGAAAATCTACCATGGCTACTGTAAGCCTCACTAAAGGCTTCCATGATCAAATATATTTGGAAAATACTGAGTTAAACAAAGCTCAACAGGTTTCTTTTCTGTAGGACCTCTCAGTTCTCACTTAAGACTTCTTTTGCATTGTCTACCACACCTCCTTCAAAAACAGTGTAAGTTGTCTTCCCCACATTAATGTAATCATAGCCCCAAAATGTTTTTATTTCATCAAATAAGATTAGTGGTTCACAAATAGAAGACTTTTGAAAATGCTGAAATAATCTCATGCTTCCCTGGGAAAAAATAATAATAAAATAATAAAAATTTCAAAAGTTAGAGTGAAGATCATTTACTTCCAAGAAACAGAAGAGAGAATAATTAAGGTGTACTAAGACAATTGCAAAACACAACTGCAAGGAATTGGGGACTATGTAAAAATCAGTACAAGACAGCTACTATTAATAATATTAATATTTCCTAGATCCCAAACTCACATTATCTCTCTCTTACACACACACACACACACACACACACACACACACACACACACACACCCTACCTCCCAGGTTTCTCTCATTTCTATCTGCTACTTTTTCTTACTTCTTGTTGCAGTTTTATTGTACTCAGCCTACTTACCAATGTGCATATGGCACCAAATAACTGACTAAACCCTAGCTTTGCATTGAGTCTTTTATTAGAAACTTGTCCTTATTTAATTATATCCTGTGTACCGTTGTTACTGTTTATGTTCTAATGGCAGAGCGGGGCAAAGGAGAAACTCTAGTAATAACATTGATCAAAATATGACATTATGATATAGAGGAACAAATATAGATAATAAATTCCAGAGTTCTAAAATTGATATCAGACCCATAGTGTTGTTACTTGTAACATTAGCACGCGTATATTAAGCTGTTTTTAAACCTTCTCTTCATATTAAACATATACATAAAATCACATACAACTTGATGCAAAATATTGATAAGAATTGGTAGGAGAAAAAAAAAACCCTAAGTAAAGTTTAAACTAAAGGAAGTGGTTTATTCTATAAGTCAATAAATAAATACAATAATTATTAAGGTTTTTTTTAATGTCTTACACTTAATCTTCTCCAGAAAACAGGTCTAACTGTAAAAGTCAGCTTTATATTTCTCCAGTAAAATAATTAACTATGAGGTAAGATTTTTAGTTTTATTGGTATAGTATGGAGTTTAACACTTGGAAGTACCAAATCATATTTTAGATGTTAATATTCTACTATCTATAAAAGTCCATGAATTTTACTTATCTGCATAATTATCACCATGTGTAATCTTCTTAATAGAGAAATGATTTAATGTGCATATAATGCTTTTCTACACAAGGTATACACAGTGAAGATCTAATTATAAAGTGATCAATAACATTGGGTCTCTTGATAGACACAAGTTACCCATAGATTAATTTATAGGCTGCCAATTAATTGTATAGATGAACTATATAGATTGCTTATAATCTATAGGTTCCCCTTTAATTATATAAATTATAGGCAGTTCTGTATTTCCCTTTGTGACTTACAGGAAAAAATATCTTCATAAAGTCTTCCTTAGTTGGAGTTTAACAGATCCATTGCATATTTTGTAGTGTGAAAGCTATTCCTATCAGATTCTAGATGATAGGCCTACCTTTAATGACGCCTACTTGCCTGATTTCGCTTTCTACAACTCTCTCTGTATCTCAATCTGCCTTTTAGGTGTTTCACAAACAGAAGGCAATTAACCTGAATTCAGGGTCATTGCACATAATTTTTTTTTTCCTACTAAAACTTTGGGTTGTCTTTTACTTAGCCAATGATTGTTAAAAGAGCCATATTCATTTGAGAAAAGATATGTGTCTGGTCAGCAACTGTTCCTGGGGTAATGTAGGGTATACAGACAAGTTTTCTGGGGGCTCCTTAGTAAGTACACAGTACCAGCTGACAGTGGAGGTGGATGTAGAGGAGTCTTAGGCATTGAAAAAATTTAGAAGAAAGTTATAAGAAGATATCTTTCTGGTTGTAAAAGAGGATAGATGTCAATTTGACAGATTTCTCAGGTGCAGTAAAATACCTAATCAGATATTCCTAGTCAGATGAAAAAAATACATAGTCAGTTTGAAGCTCAGAGAGTGCTTGGAAACAAATAAAAATGCCTGGAGAATTTAATTCTACAAAAAGATCATAGGTTGGGTAAAAAGTAAGTTAACTGAGTATGATTCCAGAAAATTAGATTATTTAAAAGATAAAGCAGAATAGAAAAGTATTAAAGAGAATATGGGCAATTATTAACATTTTATAAATTTATGAAATTGAAACAGATAATTGATCTATTCAAAATATGAACTAAAGCACAAGAGGAATACAATGGATATGTAATGCCTCATTTCATAAATAGTCTTAGAGATAGAGGCCTATGAAGAGCCAGGTGTTAATGTTGATGTGGCAACACATGTATGCACAGACTGGTGAAGCCCCTGGCACATACTTGAAATCTGCAACAAATAATTTTTATTAGGGATGGTTCACTGAGTAACCTAGTAAAATTATACTATTCACCAATATCATTTGTATCTCCGACTTTAGGAGAAATTGATTCAAAAATATCCATTGAAGGTAAAATTTAGGGAGACAGAGTATGTGGGACTAGAGATGGATAAACTATGACTTAAATTAAGTTAGCTTTTTATTTTAATTCCCAGAGCAGTTTATACATAAAACCTGCCTAACTAATCAATACACCCTCGGGATAACATTTTTAACTTGGTATGAAAAAAATTACTGAAAAGAGCAAACTTTACCATTGTTAATGAAGCTATTTGTCTAATTAAAGGAGTGATGTTTAGAAAACACATCTGTGTCAAAAAGTTTTATTTTAAACACCATGAAAATGCTTTTAGCTTAAATCTGTGTTAAATCATGCCATATCAAATAAAGTACAATAATATTTTTAGAGGAAAGATTCTACATATTTCTCTATTCTCCTATATACTTACTAAATTATTCAGCATTTAAGACTTCAAATAATTTCTTTAATTAAATGCTTGACATTAAGATTCCTAGATATCTTTTAATCAGTTTTTGAAGACAAGCACAATGAAGAACAAAAGTATGAAATATGTTATCTGAAACAACAAAGATATTTAAGCCACAACATACTGATAATTCTGCTAGACCAATAAATCCCTTGGGGTTTCCAGAAATGTACCAGTTACTCTATCCCAATCTTATATTTAAATCAAGATTTCAGAATCAACTATACTTGAGAAAAATTATGAAGTTTTTAATATTTGCAATTACCTTTCCTAAGGTGCATTTTAATAGAACTTTATATAAATAGTGAATTCTTGAAACCAAAAACTATCTATTGTAGGTCTCCATACTTTCAGAGCTTAGCACATGTCTATTTATATCAAATGTGCTCAATAAATACTTAGGAAAAAAATAAATAAGCATAATGAAGGTTTTTGCCACTTTTCCCAGAAAAGAAGAATCCTTCTCTCATGGAATTCCTCCCCTAGTGAGTATAAAAGCTCAATTAGTCTAGGAATTGGCATACACTGCCAAGAAATATCTTATTTCATAATTATAGACAAGCCAACTGATGATAGCTTGTGAAATAGAAAAATTCTGGTGATGATATCTTCTACATACCTTTTTTCTTCTAAGCATTTTCAGAAAATTAAGGAGAAATGCATGAGGGTTCTAGGATTCAAAAAAGGTTTACATTGCTATGAGAATTAATTATAATTTACATATCAATCTGAGTTGATAGTACTATAAGGTACAACTGACCTTTGCCTTTTTCTAAAGCTTTGTGTTTTCTTTCATATGCAGATTTTTGAAAATACTACTGGAGAGGTTGCTTAAACCTTCAACCTTGTGTTAATCAAAATAAAAATTTATATACAAAAGATGATTACAATGAAAAAATGAACTTCCGGTTATCACATCAACTTCTTTATATAAATTAATATATATGTGTATATATAATATACGTTACATATATTGTTTCATATTCTGACTCAAAATCCTTTTATTACCTTTTGTTCTTTGGCATCATAATAGCCAATTGTTTAGCTTATTTAGGGGAATGATCATATAACAAACAGATTGTACTAAAAGTATACATTTATATGATATTATCTGAGCCATCTAATTTTTTTATCAAATGGCATAAATCAGCTGTGCCCAACTCTCAGAACCTGAATCCTTGGCAGTGGGGCTTAAAAATCTACAAATAAATTAACTACACAGCATCCAGCACTGCTGTCTCTGTGGAAGCTCGAGTGTAGTTCACACCTCTTCCTCTCCCCCACCACTTTTTAGCACCACTATTTTGAAGCCAAAAAAACCCTGAAAATGATTTAAAGAAACAATTAGTTCCTTGTGCTGTGGTTGCTTGCTAATGGGATAATTAAAGGGATTAAAAGTAAATTGAAATTGAAATTAGCAATGCTTTACTTTCTCCCCTCATGATGTCTTCCTCTGTCAAATTTATTCCTCTTTGTATTGATTCTTATTTTTTCCATCTTCCATGCAGCTGACACAATAAAACAAGACTTATTCTCCATTTTGAAGAAATTCTGCTCCTTTCAGGTTTGTAAGACTAAGTGAGGCCCATAAGAAAGAAAGTCTCAGGCTGTAAAATATATTCTTTTCTAGAAATTATAGAGATATATTTAAATTTCTCTTGGGTTTATCTTAACATACTTTTTCACCACTCATTCATTCATTCAATAAATACATACAATTAATTAGCATGTATTTATTGAGTTGCCAGCATATGTCCAGTAATGTTATAAGCACTGTTGGACAGGCCTTAACAATAGTCAAAGAACCTACTCTTAAAGAGCTCATAATCCCATGGAGGAAGTGGACAATGAACAAATTACATAGACCTACAAGATTTCAATGGTTAAAGTCATATGAGGAAGTATCAGCCGGTTACTGGGGATTTGGGACTTCGGCCTGAGTAGAGGCATTGGGGTGAATATTGGATAGGTATTCAGGGAAGCTCTCAGATAGAAGACTTAAAAAAGTAAAAAAACAAGTCACAAAGCTACTTGGGGGAACAGCAGTCCAGGTAGAAGCCACAGCATTTAAGATGGCTCTGAATTTGGGAGTGGTTGGTCAGCTAAGGATCAGCAAGGCTAATGTGGCTGTACTGGAAAGAAAAATGTATGCATGACAGGAAATGATGTCAGAGATACAATGTGGAGTAGACTCTCTACAGCCTTGTAGGTCCAGTACAGAGCACAGACTTTGGCTTTTATTCTTAGTGATCTGAATTTACCTGTGGAATTACCATGTCAGAATAAAAAAACTTCACTTGCCAAAACTGAGTTAATAACATGTTGTCTCTAGAATATGCAGAAAGAATCACTGATTTCTTACTACACTTAATGTGCATCCTCAAATGGTTTAATCAGTCAGCTGAATGTTACTTATAGCTGGTAACTGATATCATTTCCTTGTCTAAGATGACGTCTTTGATAAAGAAACATAAGTAATTTCACATTTAATGAAACTAAAATATTTCAAATATTTTCCAGGACAAATATTTTCAGTCTTAAAGCTTAGCCTTTTGCAGTAGTGAGTATTTAAGCAGGAAACAGAATCAAACTCATACATTTCAAGAGACTAATTAAAACAACATTTACAGAAATGTGAAAACATGTCAATGAAACAAACAAACAAGAAATGTTGGTGCATCTAGAGAATAGTAACAGCAGTAAGCCATTACCACTCCTGGGGTTGAAAAAGGGGTCAACAGCCATTGCCAGAAGATTGGGTGGTGAGAGAGTACACAGTAAGGACTAGACCTGTCTTTTCCTTCCACCCTCTGCTCTTTAGAGGATTCTATGATACTCTTACAAGATCTCTTAAAAATGTTGGCACCCACTCCCTGCTGCTTGGATTAATTAACTGCTGATGACTCATGGCGACAAGCCTCTCTGGGAAACATTCTTGGCTACAAGGAACTGCCTCACCAAAGGAACTTATCTGACAGTGAATTATGCACAATCAATGACTGGCTGAAGTGGGGCTACAAAGGTCTGGCCCTGGCCTCAAATGGGAACAATTCTGAAGGACCAGAAGAGCTCCAGAGCTCCCCTTAAGATGACCGAAGCTTCAAATGTAATCACATTGCAGGCCAGCTTCTCTCCCTGCCAGTACCGCCTGCTTTACTTCCCTGAAAGTGTATCTTTTGAGAATTCTTCATTAATCCCCAAACAACTCTCCATCTCAAAGTCTGTTTTCAAGGAATTCAGTCTATTTTCAAGTGAATTCTACTCACAGTAGCTGAACCAACCTGAAATCAGCCAGTAAGAGAGCCCAGAGTAGACAATGAAT
The DNA here is from genome assembly GCA_963574885.1 of Lepilemur ruficaudatus. NCBI lineage: Eukaryota > Metazoa > Chordata > Mammalia > Primates > Lepilemuridae > Lepilemur > Lepilemur ruficaudatus. Next base: position 12,421 of record CAUYRT010024832.1, read on the forward strand.
TCCACAGAAGCCAGTGTGCCTGGGCTCAAAGCAGAAGAGAGAAAGGCCAAGAAGGAAAAGAAGTGGGAGTGGGATTGGGTGCAAATATGATATCACAAAAAATTTAGAAACAAGATTTGGAAAAGTCATTTATATTTTAGAAGAAATGATTTTGTTTCCTGTAGCAGTTTAGTAGCAAATTTCAATACAGATAGCTCTCAAGTTCCGGTAATACATAGGGTGCCATTCTAGCACACATGTACCAACCTGCATTTTCACTGTACTTTACTCATTCCATCATGTTTCAGCCAATGTCTAATATGTATGAAAACAATAATTTTGTCATGACACACAAAAAAATTTATTTGAGATGTTCAAAGCTTTTGTTTAAATTTTGTGATTCTCCCCAGAATGTCTGGTTATATAAGAATACATATAGATACAGATATAAATAATGTGTGCTAAATTAGAGTTGTGGCACTGTTAAAATACCTATCCAAAGTTTGCTTATAGACATAAGACATAGAAAGATGGATGGCACATGACAAAAGTATAAAAAGGCCTTTTAAAAATCAGTTCTATAACGCTGAAACACAGTTCTACAGTTCAACAATAATATTTTCTACCCCTTAGACTCATAACACAGCAGACTGTTCAAGATGGAATAGAATAAATGAGTAGATGAAGCAACAATCAGCAGAGCACAACACAATGAGCCTATGAGTTATGGTACTATGTCATGAACCTCATTAACATGACATATATCAAAAATAAGGAAAGACTTGTACCCAGAGCAGAAAAATGACAGATGCAGTAAAAAGCGTTTTGAATGTACAGATGACTGAATGTTGCTTCATCCACCCTTCCACACTCTATCACTCAGCAAATAGATGGTTGTTTCTATTAAAAGACAAATTGGGTTTATAGATTGTTTTGTTTTGTTTTTAATATAGAATGAAGTATTTATGCTGATAGGAATGATCCAGTAAAAAGAAAAGAAATTTTGATCAGATAGTGACAAGAATTTCTCAAGTCATATCCCTAAAGGCAAAGTGGGTTAAAAATGTATAATAAATAAAAACATAGATAATCCATCTACAGAAAAAAAGATGAAGCATTAATATATGGTAGAGATGCTGGTAGATGAGTAAATGTGCTATAGGAGATTGCAGAAGGTTATTTTGCTCTGTTTTTATATTGTTTACATTTTTAAGGAAAAAGCAAAGTGATCTGCTATGGGATTTTTTTATTGTTATATTTTGTTTTTACATAGCTTTTGTCAGTTCTCTTCTATACCTCCTTTGTTAAAAGAGCATGTGATTTTTATTCTTTTTATGAGGAATTAATGCTAAATTTTTGCAATTATTATTTCTGTTTCTAGATGATCATATTGTCTTACTCTTTAATCAGTTGAGATATTGACTTACACTTATTGATTTTTAATGCATAAGTAAACTTATATTCCTGAAATAAATCCAGTTTGTTCAGGATATATTTTCCTATTTACATATTTCTAGATTTAGTTTGCATTTTTTTAAATGAAAATTGTTATGCCTATGGTCCTATGTGAAACTGGCTAATACTTTTCCTTTCTTACACTGTCCTTGTCATATTTGGTGTCAAAGTTTTTCCAGTTTCATAAAGTGAATTGAACTTTGTTTTTCTATTCTCTACAAGCTCTTCTACAAGATTAGAAATATTTTCCTTTTTGTTTGATAGAAGAAAAGTTAAAGCCATCATAACCTTAAGTTTTACATGCAGAAATGTATTGATGACATATTCAATTCCTTTAAAATATAGACTACTCTAGTTATTTTCATGGTCAGTTTTGGAAAACTATCCATTTAATATATATTTTCAAATATATTTCTACTAAATTTTTCATAATACCCTTTTATTATCTATTTAATTTCTACCCCATCTTCATTACTCACTCTTTGTTGTTACTGATATTTGTATATTTATACCTTTTTCTCTCTGTTCTTTGTTTCTCCTCATCAAGTAGCCATCATTTTGTCAATTGTGTTATTCTTTTTGAAGAAACCTTTAGTTTTTGGCTTTGCATACATTTAAAATTTCTTCAAAATGCAGTTTTAGCTATTTCAAACAAGATTTCATACACATTATTTGCTATCAATTAAAAATATTTTCTTAATATACTCATGTATTTTCTAACATGTAAACATATGGGGGCTATTTTATTTATAGTTTGCCAGTGATTTGGACCATAATGATATGATGTCCAAAACTTGTACTTTTATTTTTTCATTTCTGAAAGTTTTTGACATTTGTCAATATTTGTAGATGCACCATTTATGCTTGAAAAATAATGCATAGAGTTACTAGGTACAATATGCTAATTTGCCCATTAGATCAAAATCTTTCATTGTATTGTTCAGATCTTCTACATTCCAACGTATTTGGTCCATTCCTGATTGTCTTTCAAAACAAATATCTATTTTTATGTAAAATCAATACCCGTGATTTTTTCATTTTTTAATAATTTTTTTCTTGATGAAATAAATTGTGTCCACTTTAAAGGTGCTTTATTGATATCCAAAGAAAGTTGAACAAGGCAGATACTTACTGAAAGAACTCAAATTCATCTATCTTCCCATATGCTTATAGCACATTATAAACTAGTTACATAGGACAACCTCAGATTAAGAAGAGTAAATGTATTTGAATCTATTCAAATAGATTCAACCCATTTCTACTTCTACCTTACTATAAAGTTCATTTACCACACAATAATGAAAGAATTTCTTTTTTTTGTTTTGTTTTTATTGAAGTGTAATTTACATATCATGTCTTTACTCCATTTTAAGTGTACAATTAAATGGTTATTAGTAAATTTACCAAGTTGTACAGCTATTCACATAAATCAGTTTTAGAGGATTTCCCACCCCCCATTGAGACCCCTTATACCATCCCCAAATACACTTCAAGCATGCCCCTCCCCTTCACAGTGCTCACCACATTCCCTGGATGTGGGCCCACCCCCAGCCCCAAAATCCCCAGTGAACACTACCACCATTTAAGCACCATAGTGTCAATCAGTCAATCCTAATTTGATGGCGAGTACAAGTGGGGCCCATTTTGGGAGGCATCAGTCTTCCAGACTTCAAGTTGAAAGAATTTCTTTAAAATATAAAATAATTTGTTTCTCTGAATTTTGGATAATGAATAATGTTTTACCATAAGTATGACCCATGTAATATTTCGATGTATTTATTTTTTAAAATTTATTTACTGTTTATCTGAAGTTGGGCATCCTGTGTTTTTATTTGCTAAATCTAGATGACCCTCCTCTGCTTAAAATTTTCCAATGGCTTTACCTCTCACACAGAGTAAAAACCAAAGTAAAAACCAGTTTTAGGCATGGCAATACATGCTCTGGCCCTGGAGTAACTCTCTGATTTCACCTTCTTCCATAACGCCACAATATTATCCCCTGATAGTTACAGTGATCTTCTTTCTATGTACCCCAACTAAACCAAACACTTCTGCCCCAGACCCTTGCATTTTCACCCTTACTTTCTTCAGATGCCTGTACAAACGTGTCACCTTATAAGAGAGACTTTGGCCAACTAATATAAAATAGCAACAATCTCATATACTCTGTCCTTTACACTCTTATCTGTCTTTGGGATCCTTAGCACCACCTGATATTATCTAATATTTTTGTTGTTGTTATTTTTTGCCCTCCTCCAAATTAGATTTAAACTCTATAAGGTCAAAAGTTTTGTTTTATTCACTATTGTATATACATATAGTAGGGGCTCAATATGTTTTTGCAGTTGGAATAAATGAAATAAATACTTGCTTATCCAGAAGATAGCACAGTTATTTATCATTTATAATATTGTCCTTCAGTGTACTATCATCCTGAGTATTGTGTATACAAGTCAAAGGGATTTTACTGAGAGAATCAAAATGATTTAAATGATCATATCACTCCAAACTGTATTTAACTTTTTTTTTTTTTTGACACAGAGTCTCACTCTGTTGCCTGGGCTAGAGTGCCATGGCATCAGCCTAGATCACAGCAACCTCAAAATTCTGGGCTCAAGCAATCCTCCTGCCTCAGCCTCCCGAGTAGCTGGGACTACAGGCATGCGCCACCGTGCCCAGCTAATTTTTTCTATATATACTTAGTTGGCCAATTAATTTCTTTCTATTATCAGTAGAGATGGGGTCTCGCTCTTGTTCAGGCTGGTTTCGAACTCCTGACCTTGAGCAATCTGCCTGCCTCGGCCTCCCAGAGTGCTAGGATTACAGGCATGAGCCACCTTGCCCGGCTCTCTTTTGCTTTATTCAAAAATTATTTAACTACATAAAAGAGATATTAAAATTAATGAAGTTATTCCACTAGAGATAGTGTTGAAAGTAGTAAATATATATTTATAAACTAATTTTAAATCTACCCATGCACAATTATTTCAACTCTTCCCTATATTTTTATAAGGCTGTATATAAATCTTATGTTTTTTAAATCTGATTTAAAAAGTATCAGGAGGCTCCATTTAAAAATCGATATATTACAATATGATATAATACTAAAAATGCAGAGACACACATAATATATACTACTCCTAAAAATGATGAAAACTAACCACACAAGTCCAGTGATACTTGATGATTGTGTCCTTAGAAACTACTCCAAGATTGGAGTTGGGGTTCTGAAATAACAGTTCCTTCAGATCACACTTGTATGCTAAGGTTTAGTTTTTAAAAATGGATACAGTGCCTGTGTAGTTACGCTCAGTGGCTTATATCCTCAGCTCTACACTGTGCCAGACTTTCTTTGAAAATAGTCAGACCATTGCATTTATACATAGTCAGCAGCAAAGGCCTCCACTTCCTCTGCTATGGTCTGAAAGTTTATGTCTCTCTATAAATTTCATATGCTGAAATGTAATCCCCAATGTGATAGTATTAATAAGTGGAGCCTTTAGGAGGGCTTTGCTGTCATCAATGCAATTAATGACCTTTTATAAGAGGTGTGTGGAAGCTCTTCCACTTCCACCTCTCCTGACATGTGAGGACAGCACCATCATGAAAGAACAGGCTCTCACCAGACACTTAATCTTCAGGAACCTTAATGTTTTGATCTTGACCTTCCCTATCTCTAGAACTGTGAGAAATAAATTTCTATTGTTTAGAAATTATCCTGTTTATAATATCACATTATAAAACTGCTGTATATTTTATTATTTAAACACAGTTTTATTTTCTTATAAAAATAGCTACTACATTGTGATATCTTAATTCAAATATTGCTAACATTAACACTAACATTTGGCTTAAAACAGTGTATGGAAATGAAGATTAAAGTTTAGATCTGCTCTATTATCATAGAGACTAAAATGTTGAAAATACTTCTATAGATTTTATGTAATAAAAGCATTATAACTATTAAAATAAGTACAATTAAGTATGAAGGAGACAAAGCAAAATTGTCTATTTGGCTTCTTTTAAAAACAGTAGATCCTCGATCAATATGGAGCTTAGGGGTGCCAATGCCCTGCACATTTGAAAATCTGCATATAACTTTTGGCTTCCCAAAACTTTTCTACTAATAGCCTACTTAGTAAAGAAAGGCTTTACTAATAATAGCCTTACCAGTAACATGAACAGTCAATTAACATATTTTGTATATTGTATGTATTATATATATACTGTATTCTTATAATAAACTAGAGAAAAGAAAATGATATTAAGAAAATCATAAGGAAAGAAAATAGATTTACTCTTTATTAAGTGGAAGTGGATCATCATAAAGGTCTTTATTCTTGTTGTCTTCATGTTGAGTAGGCTTAGGCGGATGAAGAAGGAGGGGCTGGTCTTGCTGTCTGTGGGGTGGCAGAAGTAGGAGAAACGGAGGAGGTGGGAGTGGAGTCAGGAGAGGCAGGCGCATTTCATGTAACTTTACAGAAATACATGGTAATTTCTGTCTGACTTTTCTCTGCATTTTTATTTCTCTAAAAATACCTGTATCATAGAAGGGTCCATGTTGTAAAAGAAGTGAAAAAGTCTTGAATAATCAAATTCCTTCTACCAGATTGTCTAATGTTAATTTATTTTCTGGCACTGCTTCTTCTGTGTCTTCTTCCTTACTGTCTGGCACTGATTCAGAAACACTCATCTCTTCCTTACTAATAAATGTTCTTGTGGCATTTTTTTTCAGAATAGGGCATTTTCATCTACATTAAATCCTATTCAGGCAGATATCCTTTCACCCTTTCACCCATGATTTTCTTAATGGCATCTGGGAATGTACCTGCTGCCTCCTGGTCAACAGAAGCTGCTTCTCCTGTTATCTTGATATTTTTAAAGCCAAACTTATTTCTAAAATTATCAAACCATCCTTTGCTGGCATTAAGTTCTTCAGCTTTAAGTCCTTCACCTTTCTTTGGCTTTAAGTTGTCAAATAATGACTTCGCTTTTTCTCAAATCATATTAGAGTCTATAGGTATGCCTTTTTTATAGCAATTCTGCACCCACATAAAAGCTGCATTTGCATTTTCAATACAAAATAAAAAGGTATTTCTCAAAAGGTGCAAGATTTTCATGCCTGCAGGTGTAGCTGCAGTTGCAGGTTCACAAACTTCCTTTTCTATTTTTACAAGGGTCCTTATGCTGGCTTAATTTATATTAAAGTGGCAGCAACCACTGCTGCAGACCTCAATCTACAGCACATATCAAGCAATTCAAGTTTTTCTTATAATGTCATGACTTTTCTCTGTCTCTTGGGAGCACTTCCAGTAAGAAGTGGCACTTTATATGGGTCCCATGGTGTTATTCAAGGTTTACAATATTACACTATATACAATGATGCTGAAAAATACACAAGGATTGTGAGAAATCATTTTTTACAGCAATATGTAATTTACTGGAGAGAGGAATTGCTCACGGGGAGATGATTAGTGTCACAGAGCATTCTAAGAGGATACTCACAATACTTGAGGTCATCCCAATAGCAACAGGAGGTGGCTAAGAAATTATTACAGTAGTACAGTATGTACTAAAATTAATTTTATGCAGTTATGATTTAATACTGCATCTTTAGGTTTGTTTACCTCTCTTAATTGCTGATGGCACCATGTACTCTAAGTGGTTGTATGCAGAAATTTTGGTAAATTATAACTTTCTATAATAGATTCATGTATATTTTAAGGTAGTATATGATAGCATTAGACTAGAATATACATAAATTTTATGCATTTATGTCATTCCTAACTTTTTCTTAATTATTTTCTAATATTTCTAGGCTAATATTTCTAATATTTCTAGTCTTTTTCAAATTGTTGCAAATCTCCAAAAACTTTTCCAATATATTTATTGGAAAATTCTACATATAAGTGGACCCACACAGTTCAAACTCGTGTTTGAACTATCAATAAATGGTACTTGGAAAATTGGAGAGCCACATGTAGAAGACTAAAACAGGAACAGGATCCACACCTCTCACATCTCACAAAAATCAACTCACAATGAATAACAGACTTAAACCTAAAGCATGAAACCATAAGAATTTTACAAGAAAATGTTGGAAAAACTCTTATAGACATTGGCCTATGCAAAGAACTTACGAAGAAGACCCCAAAAGCAATCATAGCACAAACAAAAATAAATAAATGAGATCTGATCAAATTAAAAAGCTTCTGCACAGGCAAGGAAACTATCACTAGAGTGAACACACAACCTACAGAATGGGAGAAAATATTTGCATGCTACACATTCGGTAAAGGGCTGATAACTAGAATCTATATAGAACTCAGGAAAATTAACAAGAAAAAATCAAACAATTAAAAGGTGGGCAAAGGACATGAACAGAAACTTTTCAAAAGAAGACAGACTAATGGCCTAAAAACACATGAAAAATTGCTCAACATCTCTAATCATCAGGGAAATGCAAATCAAAACCACAATGAGATATCACTTAAATATCATTCCAGTGAAAATGGCTTTTATCAAAAAGTCCCAAAACAACAGATATTGGCATGGATGTGGAGAGATAGGAACACTCATACACTGTTGGTGGGACTGCAAACTAGTACAACCTCTGTGGAAAGTAATATGGAGATACCTGAAAGAACTAAAAGTAGAACTACCATTTGATCCAGCAATCCCATTACTGGCTATTTACCCAAAGGAAGAAAAGATACTCTATAATAAAGACATCCGCACTCAAATATTTATAGCAGCACAATTCACAATTGCAAAGATGTGGAAACAACCTAACTGGTCCATCAATACATGAGTGGATTAATAACATGTGTGATATTTTATATATATTTTAAATTAAATAGTGCTTGTGAAAAATCTCTTCTAGCAGTTGTTACTTCAGAGACCATCCTTAGAAAACATTACCTATGCATGTTGTCTAAGTGTATTCTTTCACTTTTTGAAAGTATTTTAAATACTTCTTTGTGAATTAGATCTTTTTAAAAAATATTTTCATCCCATCAGCTTATTTTAATAAAAAATTAAGTTGAAAATGTAATAACAGTTTTTGTGGAATGCCTGCCAGAGCTGAGGTTCACATTTATTAATAATAATAAGGTAGCTATAATAAATAAAATTTTTAAATAGATATATAAATTATCACTTTGCACATATTTTAAAGTAAAAATTAATTTGTTATAATTTTCATAAATAAAGATACAGAAAATGTATATTGCTTGTCACATAATTAAACTCCAATATCAACATTTTCTTACTGATATTATAGTTCTTGATGCAATGAATTTCTTCTGTTCATAAATTTTTTATTAGAAACCTGTTTTATTAAAGTTCACTTTTTGCCCATTCTCTGCTCTTATATTTAGTTTCACAACTAACACAATAGTTTTAGTCAATTACGTATGTGTTTATTTATACAAGTTTCTAGTCTACTTTGAGCTTGAAATACTGCCAGGCATGGCAGCGTTCACCTATTAGTCCCAGCCTCTTAGGAAGCTGAGGTGAGAGGATCCCTTAAGCCCAGGAATTTGAGTCCAGCCTGGAAAACACATCGAGATCCCATCTCTAAAAAAAAACCCCAAATTCTAATTATATTTAAAGTTATTTCCTTGATAAATATTTGAGTACTGAGTATACGGGAAGCTCAATGCTAGCCATTGGAGAGACAGCAATTATGAGAATTGAGTTTCTGCTTTGAGGAACAGTCCACTTACCATTTATTAGGTGTATATTGTAAGCCAGGGACTACGCTGGCACTTTCTACGCATTATCTCATTTGCACCTTATTGTTATTATTATATCCTTTTTTCAGAGAAGAGAAATTGAAACTTCAAGAAGCAAGAAGCTCCTTAATCAAGTTCGCACAGTTAAAACTTAGAAAAGCTGAGTTGAATCCAGCACTGCCTGAATTCTAAGTCCCTACTTTTAATTCTTACATGCTTTTTTATTAAGAATGAAAGCTTCTACTCTAGACTGAATGACTCCTTTTCATTTTTCAAGCTATTCATAGTTTTTATTTTCCAGTAAATGTTATTTATAAACTTTTTAGAAGTTTAACATGTACACAGACACAGCACAAAAGAGGGTATTTGTAAGCTGATTTTGAGAAACTAAATATAACGAAACAGAATAAAAATTATAAAAGTCAGTTGTATTATGACAGAAAAGAGAACTTGAAAAGATTGCATTTAGCAATTTCGTCCATTCCCAAAGGAAGAGTGGATGTCAAAACGATCAAGATATTTGTAAAATATGCCATAAAAAGTGATATGATGGATATAAGGCTATTCTATATTTTATCAAATGTAGGGCCATATAATCACATATCAAATACTTAGGAAAGCCAGCCTTTGATTACATATTATTTATTCATTTAAAAATAATTCTAGACTTTATTAAAAAATACAATTTGCTAAGCACCCATATTTCAATGACAGAGAAAAAGTGGCAATGTGGAAATATTTGAGTACTTCAACTCCAATCTATGATTCTTACAAATGAGACCTATCTGATTTATTAAAGAAGTAACAATGCTGAAGCAGATTCCAAACTTGCTCATGCTTACGTGCTACGTGCTCTCCAGAACACTTTCCAGGCCCCAAAGACAAAAGGCAAAGCAATAGAAAAACAGTGATGGGAGAAAGCAGGGCCCCCTTGATTGCCTTTGCTCCTAGAAGAGAAAGGAAATGTAGCAGATGATGTGGAAGCTCCCTGAGCTAGGGAAAACCAGGTAAGTAGGAGATTCAGATTCTCCTCTGCTTAAGTACACCAAGAGCCATTTTCATGCTACTGTGGCCATTTCAGGGAGCCATTAGGACTTTTTCCAGGTTAAACAGTAGGGAGAGTCTCCACCACGAATTCAGCACAGGCCCTGCTCCTCTGGAAATCCTGAATAAATCATCAGGTCTTATTATTCTCTAAGAAGGATTTTGACCCGAAGAGAGGACAAAGTAAAGATGGGGATACTGTGGAACACCTAGTTGGGACTATAGAATTCTCCCCAGTGAATGATGCCAAGTCTTCCACCTGCTACTTGCAATCCAGGATAGTGTGGCAGAAAAATGATCCTTAAGTCTACTTGATATTTTGTAATCTGAGTGCTCCTACCTCTCAACTTTGGGTTCAACACATAGTTTTATTTTCCAAAAAGTCAGACTTCCGCAAAAAATGGTAGTTCTCAAGAGGTTTGTTTTTTTTTTTTCCTTCTATGTAATTGTTAAAAGTCTAATTTGAAATTCAAAAATAATCTGTGACTTTTTTTGTCCTGTACTGTATTTGCTTCCCCCGGGGCAACAGTGGCCACCAGCTTCGTAAATCAAGAGATGGTGAGTATATAAAAAATTCAGAAAGGAACATTCCTATTAAACACTTTCACGCATTATTTGGCTCCACTAGTCTTGGTAGTTGTAAATATTATTGTAAATATTAAAAGGCAGGATATATAAGGTATTCACAAGTAATTTCAGTAAAAACTAAGAATGCTGACAGACTTAAACAAGAGTTTGGCTCAATAATTGTGTGATTTTAGTGTGAAACAAATATATTATTTCATGATATTTTGTACAAATTGAAAGTAAGAACATGAAATTCAGCCTGCAGAATTAGAATCTTAATTCATTTACATTTTTAGAATGTAAATTGGAGAGTTTTATTAGATTCTAAAAAATCCAACTACTATTAAGAAAGATATTGTGTTATGCATTATATCCAAAGAAATGACATTCTTTGAAAACAAATAAGACAGGCATAAGAATATATTTAAATTAGCATATGAAGTGATAATTTTAAAAATTAACAGAATTTGTTGTAGATAAAAGAGCAATAGATACAATGGGGCTCTTTCTAAACCAGAGCCTGATACAAGAGATATCATTTTGATAAACGAGTTGCTTCTCTAAATATCTACAGATTATTTCCTTGACTTCCTTATGAAGAAGGGGACTTTTCTCAATATGCAGGTTAGCTAACTCATGTCTGCCTGGTAAGAAGAATTATTAGACTTATTACACATAACATATTAAGACAATCTTTATTTTATATATTTTATAAATAATAACTAAATAATAAAATATATTATTTTACTGTATTTTTGTACTTTTTAATTTTTAATTATTATGGATACATAATACTTGTATATCTTTATAGGGTACATGTGATGCTTTGATACAGGTATGCAATGTGAATTAATCAAATCAGGGTAATTGAGGTATCCATCCTCTGAGGCATTTATCATTTATTTGTTTTATGAACATTCCAATTCCACTCATTTTTTTTTTTGTTATTTTCAAGTGTACCCTAACTTATTGTCAATTATAGTCCCTTTGTTGTGCTATCTCACATTGTTCATTCTATCTATGTTTTTGTACCCATTAATCATCCCACTTTATCCACCCCACCACTAGCCTTCCCAGCCTCTGGTAACAATCATTCTACTCTCTGTCTCCATGAGATCAATTGTTTTTAATATTTAGCTCTCACATATGAGTGAGAACACACAAGATTTGTCTTTTTGTGCTTGGCTTATTTCACTTAAGATAATGTTATTCAATTCTATCCATGTTGCAGATGGTAGGAATTCATTCCTTTTTGAGGCTATATAATATTCCATTGTGTGTATGTACCATAATTTCTTTATTCATTCATCTGTTGATGGGCACTTAGGTTGATTCCATATCTTGGCTATTGTGAATAGTGCTACAATAAACATGGGAGTGCAGATAACCTTTCAATACACTAAATTCCCCTCCTTTGGATATATACCCAGCAGTGATAATGCTGGGTCATATGGTAGTTCTAGTTTCAGTATTTTGAGCAACATCCATTCTGTTCTCTATAGTGGTTGTGCTAATTTACATTCCCACCAACAGAGTATGACTATGGTCCCCAACTCCCAGGTGCTTCCAAGTACCGGTCTGTGGCCTGTTAGGAAGACCACTGGTCTGTGGTCTTAGGCCTGCTCATCACTGCCTGAGCTCTGCACCACTATCCTCCCACCTCTCACTCCCAGTTTGTGGAAAAATTACCTTGCATGAAACTGGTCCCTGGTGCCAAAAATGTTGGGGATTGCTGGGAGGGTTCCCCTTTCTCCACATCCTCACCAGCATTCATTATTGCCTGTCTTTTTGGTAAAAGCCATTTTAACTGGTGGTAGATGATACCTCATTGTAGTTTTGAATTGTATTTCTCTGATGACTGATGATGTTGAATATTTTTTCATATACCTGTGGCCACTTGTATGTCTTCTTCTGAGAATGTCTACTCAGATCCTTTGCCCATTTTGTAGTTGGATTATTTGTTTTTGCCCTATTAGTAGATCTTCTTATATATTCTAGTTATTAATCCCTCATCAGATGGGTAATTTGCAAATATTTTCTCCCATTCTGTGTGTTGTCTTTTCACTTTGTTGGTTGTTTCTTTTGCTATGCCAAAAGCTTTTTGGCTTGATGTGATCCCATTTGTCCAATTTTGTTTTGGTTGCCTGTGCTTTGGAGGTTTTTCTCAAGAAGTCCTTGCCCAGACCAATGTCCTGAAGTGTATCCCCAATGTTTTCTTTTAGTTCATAGTTTAATGTCTTAGATTTAAATTTTTAGTACAGTTTGATTTGATTTTTGCGTATGGCAACAGATAAGGCTCTAGTTTCATTCTTCTGTGTATGGATATCTCGTATCTCTGAGGAACATACATGCAAAAATAATCAACAAAATACTAGCAAACCGAATTCAACAGCAGATTAAAAAGATTACTCATCATGATCAAGTGGAATTTATCCCAGAGAGCAAAGGTGGTTAAACATAAGCAAATCATCTCCAGGTAGTGACAGGGATGAAAAAAAGAAAAGAAAAAGTAAAAAAGAAATAGAAAAAGAAACATAAGCAAATCAATCAATGTGATATATCATATCAACAGAATGAAGGACAAAAACAATATTATTATTTCAATTGATGCTGAAAAAGCACTGAATAAAATTCAACATACTTTTGTGATAAAAACTCTCAAAAAACTGGACATAGAAGACAATCTTTAATATTCTCTGAGTTGAAAGTTCTTTGGGCTTACCAGCCTTAGAAATCTTGAGGGAGTCCTTGACCATTTGTTTTACAGCAAAATACTCTTTATTTGAAAATACTTGGATTTAATAAGCCATTATTGGGAGAGTGTGACATGGCAAAGTCTGAGTCATGGAAATCTCCTGAGAAAATTCATATATTACAACAAAGAGAGAAAAAATATAAACTATTCCTCAATCTTTACATTTTGATCTATGCTATGCAATTTTTAGCATGACTAATACTTTGTAATGTCAGAGAATACAAGAAAGTTGTTATCATTCCAAATGAAAAAGTAGTGCTATATGAAGATACTGCTATTACACACTATCAGTCCTCTTGAATGTTTAGGGAGGCAGGTAATTTCAGGGGGAAGAATAACAGCCAGTTATGTGTGTCCAGAGAGCTTATCTAATAACCAAGCTGTTTTTCCCAACACTTCTAAGATGGCGGTTTCGTAGTTCTGTCTGGACCTTTTAAATAAGATAAAGAAATAGAGCTCACAAACAGATGGCTAATGAAACCCATGTTTTAAAATGTCTCTACATGATAGAATAATTGTTAATCAAAAGAAAATGTCAACTATACAAAGCCAACACTAAACTTCAGACACTTTACCTTTTTATGTCATTCTTTATATATTCGTAGGAATAGAGCATTTTTGTCTCTGTCCAAAAAAAAAAAATCTTGAACTAAGAATTGTTTCTATGTATTTTATCTCAAAGAAAATGGTTTTATTATTACATCTATATGACCACAATTATCAGGTGTGGTTTTCAATTATAGTCATGCCTCAGGACTAAAACAGGACATACCCTGTATTTCTGAAAGTATTACACAATTGTGTTGTTAAAATTACATCATCAAATCTTAATTAACCCCCCTACTAAACTATGGTGTCCCCAAGAAAAATAACACTCCTTTATGTAACCCCTTTCTCTAACAGTCCTCAACATCATCTCTGTCATGTTTTACAGGTTTACCATATACTAAGAATCCTAAAGACCCTATGAAAACTATCCAACTTATAAGCATGAAACTTGGCATGCTCTGCTCAAAACTATGAAAACTTAATTTAGAAGAAGCAATAACTAAAATAAAAATAACATAAATATAAAATTTTATTTTTATTTTAAAATGAAGTATTTTAAAATAAATTTATATCTTCATATTTATTAGAAAACAATATAAATAAACAATTTGTATGGTAATTCTAATTGGCATTTTAGTGAAAGACTATTACTGATTAATGATAATAACTTTAATAATAGTTAAGCTTATTTTAAAGCTTAGTGTTATCCTTTCTTTTTCTTTTGCTGCTCATGAATCATTGGAAATACTAAACCATGTTGATTATGATTAAGGGAACATTGCACCTTCAGTTTACGAATATAAAGGAAAGAAAGTAATGGTCAAAGGAATCCACAGGTATAATTAAGGTGTGGCATGCCTATTACTTTTCCAAATCATTAAAAGGAAAAAAATGTATTTTAGATTACAAGTTTCCCCAGGTCATCTGTCCTCAAGTTTTTGCCACTAACTGAAATCATTGCAGATATTAACTAGAGTAAAACGGGCCTGATGGTGGGGCAGTCAAGATTCAGAGTTAGCTAGTAATATTTCTGATAACAAGGCATCTAGAGGAAGTGAATTTTTCACATGTCACTCAGAAAGCACTGTGTATATCTGTGTGGAGGGGGAAAAGGAGGCAAAGGGAAGAGGGGAGGATGCAGGTGTGGCAGGCCCACAAGGAGGTCAGCTACTCCTCCCCGTGGAGCCAGGTCTCTAAGATAGGGGTCGCCACAGAGGATAAGAAAATTGTTAGGAAATAGTGAGAATAAAAGAATACACAGAGACTAAAGTATAGTTTATAGTTTTATATAAAAAGATCAGAATAATCACAGCAGGGTACTTAGGCGGCTAGGCATATCCCCATGAATGATCTAGCAATATGGTTAGATTCACATAGGTTTTTATAATCACAGATCTCAATTACTAGTTGTCAGGGTAACACATTTGCATATCAGGGAATGCAGTTGCTAGGGGAGCAGGATTACACAGGTAGTGGTGTAGGGTCAAAAGTCCTCTCAAAGGGCTACTAACAAGTCTTTATCTAGGTGAACAAACAGGTGCAAAGTCTTTCAGGGGCTAGCTTCTAGGTTCTAAGAGGTAGTCATCAATTAACAGAAGTATAATAAAAGAGGTATAGTGACTTTATATTTCTTTGATGTAGTCATTGTGGTCTTAAAGGTAAACAGACAGTCAAGAGTGAACAGGAAGCCTGAATGACTACAAACAGGTTGTTTATAACACAGAGGCATGTCTCAGAGCAAAGTACACTCATTGTCTCTGACTCCCATCTTGTGGACTAGATATTTACCTTGTCATCCTTTTAAGGCACAGGAAAGTCCACAGGGAGATAACCAGGGAGTCCCTTGGAATGCTTCCCTACCGAAGATTTGAGAGCTCTCCCATGATAACAGCCTCTGATAAGTGAACCATTGAATTCACACATCCTTTCAGGGCCAAAACCTGCAAATTCCTGTTTCTGTCTTTAATATAGCAATATTGGGCAATACAATAAAATAATGATCTTATGAGCCACATTTCATTAATTCTTCAATACTATTTCCCCAACATATCTGATATCCTTTAGTTTCCAGTATTTCAAAAATAATAGAATATATTTTAAAATTTTTGAATTGAATATGTTCTACATT
>CAUYRT010024833.1:0-10560 GCA_963574885.1 Lepilemur ruficaudatus
GTGGTGCATGCCTGTAGTCCCAGCTACTCGGGAGACTGAGGCAGGAGGATCACCTGAGCCCAGGAGTTTGCTGTGAGCTAGGTTGGTGCCATGGCACTCTAGCCCAGGCAAGAGTGAGACTCTGTCTCAAAAAAAATAAAAAATAAAAAAAAATAAAAATTTTGGTGCCTAAAGAAGCAAGTTGTAGACATTTATAAAATTCAAGTATGTAAATGATGGATAAACTGTCACTATGCATAAGCATGCCTTATTTTTTAAATGCTCTGTCAAATTTAATATCAAGGTAAAGCCAGGGATGTGCCCCTAGGGAACCAGGTCTCAGCCTTCAGGCAGCTAAATGCAGACTCCGTTATGAGCATTGGGATCCAAAATAAGAAGGGCCTGTAGGTGCAGACTAAGAATATTAGGATCTACCAGAACTACCTTGGAGTGAACAGAAACTGTTGGGTCAGCTCTGAAAAACGCTCCCACCCTATGATGTGACACAACAGTCCCTGGACAATACAGGCGCTGCCACAAATTACAAGCTGGCTGGAATGCTGAACTAGGTACAGATGAAACACGCTGGCAACCAATTTAAAGTACCACGGCCACAGGGAGAGGGAAGTGGGGTGGGGATATAGTACAGTAAACCAGACGGGCAACACGGTGACAGTCACAGAGGCTCACTGCCAACTGCACGAGTGATGGGTGTTTTTACGCAGCCCTATCACATACTGACTGTCCCAAGATTACGAGTACAGTGTAAAATTTAAGAAGATTGCTGTGTTTAGCTTACAACTTTTCCAAGGAATGATCACCACTCTAAAATGTCACCTCACAGCTGGTGATCCCGCTTGCGGGATACAAGGATCAATCTGCATTTCTGAGGCTGTTACATTCAGTAACGTAATGTCTCTTGAGACATCCACTTCCAGGTTTGTTTTCAAAATCCAGGTTTGTGAGCCTTCAAAGCAGAGTTTCAAACCCTGGATACTAGTGAGGTCACCACTTCCCAGTAGCCAGACAGCTTCTCTGCTCCCCAATTCTACTCAACTGCTGTCTTTTCTTTTTCTTCTAATTTCAAAGACAGGGTCTGCTTGTGTCGCCCAGGCTGGAGTTCAGCAGCCACTCACAGACACGATCATTGCACACTGCAGCCTCGAACTCCTGGACTCAAGCACTTCTCCACCTCCCGAGTAGCTGGGACTACGGGCACGTGCCACTGTGCCCGGCTATGCCACCTCACCGGGCTGGCAATCTTTCTTAACTCCTACCACTGTTACTGCTAAACACAATAACTTTCCTACTGACTTTTTTTAAGGCGAAAGGATTGAAGAAGAGGGGGAAAAACGGTAGTGGTACAGAGCTATTTCTGAATAAATATCTAATAGAGAAGAAAGAAAATTAAAGGATCAGAATTATAAAATTAACAAATTTTAAAAACATGCATTTAACAGCAGCCAACTCACTTACCAGCTGCAACAAAGCAGCACCCACAATCTGCACAACTTGCCCACCAGCTGAAGCCCTGACCTTCCACAATAAACTACTCATAGGTCAAGGGGGACAGCAGTCCAGATAGACAACGGGTGGACAGTGTAATGGTCACTGTGACCCTTGTCAGAAAGCAAACAGCATAGTTAGTGGAGAAGAGGACGCCCTTCAGCTGGTCTGACTGGAAATTAGGACCACTTGCCACAGCGGGGACGGAAAGTAACCCTGCCTCAGGAATTAGCTCCGGATGGGCCTTAGCCTGCTTTTGGAATCAAATACACTCGTACTATAATCCAAACACCCATCTGATTCAAGGCCACAGATCTGCTTCCTATGACAGGTTTCCTTGGCTTCCAGGGCTTCCAGGCAGTAATAACATGAAATCACGCCTATAGGAGGTGTAAGAGACGATCTAGAATGATTTATAATATATAGAAACCTTGCTGTATCTTGTTTTAACCGGAAGGGCCTGAAGCTAAGGTAGGCTGAGATGTTAAAGGCCTTTATTCACCTGGCGGCTCTCCACATAGAGCAGGCCTTCAGCAAGACCCTGAGAAGGGCTACGCTGAAACTTCAGCACATTGCTTGCAAGATACGTGACAAAAAGATATAAAACAAATTATATCTACTACCAACCTTCACAACAGGTAAGTCAAAGACTTCCCTGGCTTCTCCAACCTCTGGATTGTCCCCATCCTCTGAAATTATGTGTGAGGCCAGTGCGTTGTAGGAGACTTCTTTAGCTTTTCCAGCTTTCAGAAGCTGAATAACCTAAAGAAAAAAAAACAAAAAAAGAGAAAGCCACACAAACTAAAATGGAAAATACTGTATTGCATTCTTGATTTAAATAATTATTGGGAATAACAAAAATTTTTAATAAAAACACACCATATTCCCCACATAAAATTAACAGCCTTTCCTTTTACTCTGAATAACACGTCAATGAAACACTTAGGGACAATAAAAAGCAGCAAATCTTGATTCACTGGCCAAGCACGGAGGCTACAGTGTGCCAGGCCCTTGACAGCATCTGTCCTAAAGACAGACACATGGGACAGATGAGGACACAGCGCAGTAACTGACTGTCCTGGGCTTCCAACGTAAAGGCCTGGGGATGGGCAGTTTCACCACAATCAAGGAAAGTTTCCGGAACAGCAGAAACATGAGCAGAATCCTTACGAATTTATAGGTGTCGGACAGGCAAAAATATACACAGTATGGGGGAGGGAACTGTGTTCAAGGCACTGGGCAGGTGAACATAGATGACACTATAAACGGCCTGTCTTCTATGCTAGGAAAGGAAGTCTGCACTTCATTCTGAGGTCATCTGCAGAGCCAGCGAAGGAGCTCACGCCGGAAGCAGCACGATCGGATTTTATAGAAAGATGCCTGTCGGCGTGCCAAGCATGGATTAGGTTGACTACATGAGTGAAGACAGGAGGCCGGTCAAGAAACAACTGCGACAATCCAGGTGAAAGAGGTGGTAACTGAACTGAGGCAATGTCACTAAGGACACAAAGAAGGAAGACGTGAGGGAAGCAGCCCCGGTGACTGGAGTGGTGTAAGCAGGAGAGCAGCGACCGAAGGGCTGGGAAGTAGCAGGACCATTCACTGAGGAGCGGGCAGAAGGACAGAGGGTGGGGACACACGAGCAGTTTTAGTTTGGGCACACTGTTCTTCGGGGGCCAAGTGTAACAGCTGGCAGGAGGCATCCAGCTCTACCTAGAGGAGGATGTGGATCTCCCGTTAGAAAGTGGCCAGCATATTCTGCAGGTGGGAGAATGAGATCCCCAGAGGGCGGGGAACTGGGCCACCCACCGCAACGGACAGTGCAGGGGCAGGGTCAGAGCAGAGCAGTGCCAGCGAAGCCAGGGGAGGGGAGCCTTCAGGAAGAGTCAACAGTCAAACGCATCAGAGAAGGAGAGCCAGGTACAAACTGAACGCGCACACCAGTGTGAAGGCAATACTGCGCCCACACAGCCAGTGTGACCCACAGCGGGACAACCTTCTTAGAATATGTTATTGACCATCAACAGGCAGAACTTGTTGAATACACGAGAAAGCGACGGTTGCCGGCCAGGAGCCACTTCACCTCCCGTTCTCCCCCGACCGCTAAGCATCTCTAGCTTCTCACGCCCTTTGCACTCGCCTCGCAGAGAAAGGCACCCCCCCCCACTACCCTCCAGTCTGCATTTCAGACCCCACTGCCTCTTTTGAGCCTTTCAGTTCCAACCTCTCCTGTCCACAGCTATGCCCCCTCCTCCCAGAAAGTCTCCCACGTCCTCAGCCAACGTGCTGAGACAACCCCCGCGTGGGACACGTCCTCCCCGTCCTTTTCTCTTCCTCCGCTTCCTTTCTGTGACAAATTTCCTCAAACACTCTGATCTGTCTTCACTCCCCATCTTCAACTCCCTGCAGTCCAGCTCCGTCCACCAACACCACTGAAAACACTTCTTCAGTTTTCACGGACTCTGAGGATACCAAAGCCAACAGCCTCCTTTCCTGAGGCTGAGTCTCGACCTTAACAGAGTTGTCTCGACCTTAACAGAGTTGTCTCACGTCACTGACTCACTGCTGAGTCTCGACCTTAACAGAGTTGTCTCACGTCACTCGCTCCAGATACAGCGATATCACACCGGTGTGTCCCGAATCTATCAATGCCTTCATTCCTCAGCAGACACACTCCACACGAACAGAACAATCCTTCACTCTCGTAACTCCTGCTTGTCTCAAGACCCAACTGAAACTGCACCTACTGACTGACATTTCCCTGGTGCCTTCCCCACATGCCAGGGGAGAAATCTGCTCTTACAGTACCTGTCACCTTGTCCTGCAATGTGTCCAGGTGTGCCGCCTTCCCCCACCAAAAAGGGGTCCTCAAGTATGCTTTACAGCATACTCGGTACCTAGTCCAATGCCTGACACACTCCAGTGTCCAACACATGAACTTTCTGCAATATTCAGAGAATCAGATGTTCAGCTCAGGCTCTAAACTTTTCAGAAAATACGCCGTTTCAGATGAAAGTGGTCTGCCAGGGACATTTTTAAGCACTTGGGTTTGATTAATAGTTGAGCAAATATGGTTCCAGTTCAGCTTGTTCCAGGTTTTAAGTAACATTTGGATCAAGTCCCCTGTAAGAGCCAAAGTCCTAAAATGAAATAGGAACGGTGGGAGAGGGGGAAGAGAAGAACGGTGGCTAGCGGAGAGGAAAAAAAGGGAAACTATCAATACTGGAAAAAGCCAGCGGTGTTACAGGCACTCATTCGACCACTCTGGGCTCAGCACCTGTTTAACTCTTTAAATTCAAAGCTAGAAGTCTTACCGGCCTGAAGTTACAGTGGAAAGAAATCCAAGAAAGTTCAAATACTCAGACAACAAGTACAAGCCTCCGGAAGGCCAGGATCAGCCTCGCACCAGCCCTTCCCCACTGCCCAGTCTGCCTAAGTGTCAGCCGCTGCCCTTCCAGGCCTAGTTCTCACCACCTGGCACCTCCACCCTCCAAGCTTCGCACAGCTGATGCGACACCCAAGCCGACGTAGTCGCATAAACTTCCAGAAAGAAAGCATGTGCAAGACTGACCCGAACAGGCTACTGGACTAGGTAGGATTCACTCCGACCAGAGACTGGCAGCAGCGTGATGATTAAACAGACGTATTACTTAGCAAAACCCTCAATAGCCTTTGGCGGGAGCCCAAACTGCGAAAAATTAAACGTTTGATGTGATAATGGTGCTACCAAGTTATTTTCCATCTACTGGATACTTCACCCAATTAGGAAAGCAAGGAACAGGAGTGCAGCCCCCACGCGCAGGGACCCACGCAGGTGGGAAGGGAGCTGCTCAGCCCCGCGCGCGACCGGAGCGGCCCCGGGCCACTGTCCCCGCCGCTGCCTGGGGTGCCCGTCCCCACCTGTCTCCTGGTCGCCGTCAGACCCGCTCTCCTGGGAGCCCAGACACCCGGAGCGGGGCAGGCTGAGGATGCGGCCCCGCCAGCTGCCCGCTCCCGAAGCGTGCGGGGCCCAGGCGGCGCCGGCGCGGGGCCCACGGGCGGGGGGCGGTGGCGGGCGGCCCAGGCCAGGCGCGGGGCCCCACGTGTCCCCGTCCGCTCGTCCCGCGGTCCCCTCCCGCCGCCCCTCCCCCTCGCAGCCGCGGCCCGACCCGCGCCAGGCCGCCTCTGCCCCGGCCCCCGCAGCCAGGCCGGCGGCCCTCGGGGGACCTCGCCGGACCTCGGCGGCCCCGACGTTCGGCGCCGGGCGCGCGCCCGCGGCGGGAGCGGGGACGGGGCCGCGGGCGCGGACGGGAGCGCGGAGGGAGCCGCGGCAGGTGCGGGCGCGGGCGCGGTACCTGCGGGTCGATGTCGCCCACCGCGTAGTACTTGACCTCCCTGAACATCTCCTCGGGAACTTTGGGCGCCTGCTCCGACATGGTCGCGGCGGCCCGGAAGGCTCCGCGGCGGCTCCCGGCCCCGCCCACCCCCCGCCCCCGGCCCCCGCGCGGCCCGCTGCGGCCGGCGCCCCCGCGCGCTCCGCCAACGGCCCGGCCCGCGCGGCCCCGGCCCGGTCCTGCGAATCGGGGCCCGCTCCCCCGCCCTCCGCGCCCCCGCCCGCGCCGAGCGCCCGAAGCGCGGGAGCCGCGCGCGCCCTGCGGGACGCACCATCCCGCCCGGCCGCCGAGGGGGAGCGCGGCGGAGCCGCCCGGCCGCCGGCGCCGCCCCGCGCCTGTGCCGCCGCCCGCGGCCCCGGGGACGCCGGCCCCGCCCCGCCCGCCGTGGGCTCGGGGGGAGCCCGAGGCCGGCGCGCGGCGGCGAGGGTGTCCCGGGGGCGCGGCGCGGCCCGCTCTCCCCCGCGGAGGGCCCTAGTGGGCCGGTCCCGAGGAAGAAGGAACGGGCCGGCCCCTCCCGTCACCACACGCGGCCGCTCGCGGGCGGCGCATGCGCGCGGGGGAGGGCGGGTCTCCGGGCGGCGGCGGCGGCGAGCGCGGCGGTCGTGCGGTTGCGTGTCGCCGCCGCTCGCGGTGGCCTCCAGCACACCCGATCCCGGAGTCACCGCGCGTCCGGGCCCGGCCCCTCCGGCCGAGGGAGGCGCGTGGCCCAGTCTGCACGCGCGCTGGCCCCGGCTCCCGCGGGGACGGGGATTCCCGAGGCCGGCGCCTCCCGGACGGCAGCGCCGCGGCGGGTACGTGGGGTCGGGCCCGGGCGCAGGGCGGGCGCGCGGGGGTCTCGCCCGGCCCGGGCCCGGACGCGCGGTGTGGACGCCGCCCCGGACTGGGCCGCTCGGGGTCCCCGCACCGCGGCCGGGCTTTGTGTGCTGCGGTGGTGTGCGGGGACGCTCCCGGCCCGTCCACGCGGCGAGTTGCGGGAGGCAGGAGTCCCGGCGTGGGACGGGTCGGCGCTGGCGGCGGTCTCCGCCCGCGCCCAGCCCCTCCTCCCTTCGGGCTCCTGCTCCGCGACCCCTGGACGGCAAGTCGCGGAGGGAGGAACCGGGACCCGGGGCTGCGTGCGGCCTTTTCGCAACGCGTCCCGGTGTCACCGCACACCGGAGCCCAGGGACCCGGGGACTTGCCGGAGCATGTCCTCGTCCTGCGACTGTCGAGCATTGGTTCGCTAAGGGAATATGGACTAGGCCCACGGTTTCCTCCCCGCACGCCTGAAGTCGTCACCTGCTAAGCGGAAAACCTCTTTTAAAGCAAATGTTAGTGAAATCGGTTTTTTAAGAAAGCGTTTCAGAATTGCTCTGGTACCCTAATAATCTAATACAACGGATTAAATCTCTGCTCAGGCCTGTTTGAGTTGGCCTTTGTTATTCCGTTTTTCAGTCTGATAAAAGAGAAGTTCCCAAAGTAAACGTTGGTGTGGTGAGTTCCTGGATCATCGTGCAGCGTGCGCTGGCTCCTGCTAATCAGGTGAATGCAGCTCTGAGTGTCTTTCAGTCTGTGTGTGTGTGTAGCAAGTGATTTTGTGTGGGCAGAAAGTAAACGGCACACGTTTAAATATGCTTAATCTTTTATCATTGTAATGGTATCAGTTTTTTTGTTTTTTCATTTGTCTCTTGAACAATCTTAACCTTATTGTAAGGTTAGCAGATTTCTTTTACAGCTTCGGGGTGAGCATCCCTAATCCCAAATGCTCCAAAATTTGAAACTTTCCGAGCACTGACATGACCCCACAAGTGGAAAATTCTACATTTGCCTTCATGTGACAGGTCATAATCAAATCACAGACTTTGTTTCATGCACAGAATTATTAAAAATATTATATAAAATTACCTTCAGACTACGTGAAGGTGCATATGAAACATAAATGAATTTCCTGTTTAGAGTGGGATCCCATCCCAAGATACCTTATGTATATGCAAATGTTCCAGAATTTGAAAAATTCCATAATATTTAATACTTCTGGTTCCAAGCATTTCAGGGATAAGGGATACTCAACCTGTGTAAAACCGTTGAGTGCTTGCCTGAATGAAACACCAAGGTATTTATGACATCCCTCTATAGTCGGGAAGCCTTCTAATACCCAGGAATATATTTGGTATTGAGCATTAGAACATTTTGTGTTCATCGTTAAGAAAATGTCAGTGTAATAAACCGTAGTTCCAAATACAGAACGTGCGTTTTTATTGACCTGTGTGAGAGAACTTGTTTAGTCTTCGCTTTCCCTGGTTAAACACAAAGTAAGCATATCATTTTATGTTAAAAGACCTGAAGCAGTCCTCCCCGGATATTTTATATTTTGTAAGTTAGGAAAGCAGTTTGTAACATACAGAAGGACAAGTTTACACCATGTTCACGTTTTGATAGTCAATAAGGCAAATTGTGGTATTAAGAATCTGCCATTTAAAATCCCATCAAACTGTCAGAATGTGAACAACATCACGTGTGAACTGTGCGAGGCCAGCGTGGTGTACACGCGTGCACCTAACGGCAGCAGCATCCGGAAGGCCGGGAGGCCATGTCTCGCAGGAAAAACACCTCTGCGTGGCTCGCAACACTTGCGTGGCCAGTAACGAAAAATAAATTTACGTTAAATTAATTTTATTTAGATGATGAATGTTCTTAAGAAGTCTAAAAAACATGGTGAAGAATAACCTACCAGAGGACTTAAAGATGGCAATTCAATTTTTAAAGACAAGGAGTGAAACTCATAAAATCTTCGCAGAAAGGTTCATTTCTGTAATGTAAAATGTCCAAACGCTGGGTTATAGGAACAAAATAGGATGTTGAGACTGCCGTGTTTTATTCATAGATAAATCTTACCACTGATTTTTGTGACAGATGACCGACTTCAGGAAATCAGCAGTATCAATTCACTAAACAGAAGCTTTGCATTTCTCTTCTGTAACTGATGCACATTACTCCCAAACATGACGCTGAGCACTCAAAATTTTAGACTTTAAATGCAAAGCATGATCATTTTGTTGATAGTCTTCAGAGAATAAACAGCCTGCTTACTGCTGGTACTAGTTTGGATAAATGTAGTACATTTCTCATTTTCTGTTTTGCAAAATTAGATTACCTGAACCTAGGAAAAAAAGTTTAATGTGAAATTAGAAAAAAACAAAAGTAGAGTTGGGAATGTTTAACTCAAATTTTACCCACTGGTGGAAACTTGAGGTAGTTATTTAGATTATTTCCAAATGGCTTTTTAAAAACACATCTCTATTGTATATACAGCAGTCTCAGTCTTGGTCTTATGTACCGTTCAGCTTAGCTAGCCACACACCCCTTAAACTTAGATATTAAAGGTTTAGTGAACCTTTAGTTTGGGTTTATAGACTGCAACATCTAACCTCATGAAAGGAACAGAATACTTAAGTTAGAGGTACAAACAGGCCAGAGTTATGGCAGGAGAAACTGGGAACCCAAAGGGCATTGTTCGTGGGAAGGACTCAGTCATCTGACCCACAGGACGCAGTTGCCACCAACAGTCATCTAGCTAACTCAGTGTAGGAAAACTAGAAATCACAAGTTACGAGAAAGTGTAAATTATTCCAAATCCTACATCCAGAAGCAACCACTATTGGATTCTTTCCAGGGACCATTGTCCCATATGAATATTTTTTCCTTAAAAAAAAAAAAAAATCACACCCCACACACTTCTGTTGCCTGTTCAAATAAAAAAGAAATAGACCTACATCATTTAATGGATACGTAATACTCCATTGTTTGAATCTACCACAATTTAGCTCTACATTTTTGCACATTTGTTGTTTCCAATTCAGCAATCGTGAACAACGCAGCAACTACGCGGTCACGTTACAATAGGAATATGTGTGTGATGTATTGCACTGCCTGGTACCCATCCCCCGTCACTCAGCACACGGTGAGTGTGGCAGTCAAGAGGCCTTAGACCAGTGATTCTCAACTTTGGACAGTTTAGCCCCCTAGGGAACATTTGGCAAAGTCTGGAGACTTATTTTTGGTCATAACTAGTGGGTAAGAGGTGCTACTGTCATCTGGTGGTAGAGGCCAGTGTTAGGTCCGGAGCCGAGAGAAACACACGAAGCCTCACGTGTAGCAAAATGCTGTTTATTTTGAGCATCTGGGTGCAGATGGGTGGAGGCCGAAACAGGCATCTTCGAGAGAGAAGGGGAGAGCCTTGGGTTTTATGGAGGGTTTTTCTGGGAGGGGTAAATACTTTTCAAACAACCCGGAGGGATAAGGAAAGTAAGTTCCCCTCTTGCATTCCCTTCCTTTATCTCCCTAGAGAACATCAGGGAGGGATAAGCTTCCTCCTTATCAGGAGGAATTAAGAAAGTAAGTTCCCTTTTTGCATTTCACTTCTGTCTGGCAGAGGCTACGTACCTGATACACCCCTAGGAAGGAGAGAGTGGTAGGTTTTTTGTTCTTTTTTTTTTGAGACAGAGTCTCACTCTGTTGCCCGGGCTAGAGTGAGTGCCGTGGTGTCAGCTTAGCTCACAGCAACCTCAAACTCCTGGGCTCAAGCAATCCTCCTGCCTCAGCCTCCCGAGTAGCTGGGACTACGGGCATGTGCCACCATGCCCGGCTCATTTTTTCTATATATATATCTTTAGTTGGCCAATTAATTTCTTTTCTTTCTATTTATAGTAGAGACGGGGGTCTCACT